>WNNJ02002552.1:0-78935 GCA_012934845.2 Pomphorhynchus laevis
TATGGATATCATGTTGATTAACAATAAAAGTTATCAGAGTTTGAGCAAAATTGTTATTTTTGATCAAAATAGCTATCATTTATGGGCCATCTAGAGCTGAAGGAAGTGAGGATTCGAACGTATGCACTTTAAAACAATAAAAAATGTGTAAATAGAATTTGTAATTGATATGCCGAAATTAATAAGTAAAATTATTTTTTATATTGGAATGTAAATTCGATTTTTAAGTTAATTTATAGTTCACTGAACAAAAAAAGCTACTCGAGGATTTAGTTGATCAATTCAGCTGTTTGAAAATACTAAACAGAAAAAGCTACTCGATGAATTTAGATTTGGTTGATCAATTCAGCTGGAATAAGTTTTCTTATATAAGCTTAAGCCGACGCTTTCACATAATGAACTTGATAAAAAAGTAATATGAAAAAATAATAATCAATAATAATAATCAATCGTAAATTATTAAAAAGTATATATCATAAAACTTCTTATCCTCGTTTGTATTCTTTTAAAGGATGTTACTGCTTGCTTGTTTAATCACTCATATTTACTCTGAAGATTTGTTAGATCTTTATCATAATTACAAATTGAGTGATCTTAATGTGAAGGCAATAATTGGAGATTATCATTATGAACTCTTGAGTCTATCCTTACTACATATCTTATTATTTCTACATATTCTCTGAAGCTTGATGATCAACCTGTTTATACATTATTATGAATATCAGTCTCCTATCGATAAAGATAGATTATATCGGTTCGTCAATAAGAAAAATCAGCCATTTATAATGGCTGTTTTTATATTATTATTATTATTATTTATTGTCTTTATCAAGTGCATATAAATGAACTATTATGCACTTGATAATGTGTAGTTCTTAAGAGAAGAACTTTTTTAACATTTTTTTATGTTGAGTTGCTTTCACAAAAAGCGAAATAATTTACAGGATTACACATCAAATGTAGAACAACGACTTGAAAGGGAGTACTTTTATTCTTGCATAAAACGTATTTAGCATGCTAGATTATGAATTGTTATAAAGATTCGATTTTATTCAAACTTACAGAATATGAATACTCGAACACTTCCTCTTCAGAACTTCTATTATACGCCTCCACAATCGTAACAAGGTATTCCCTTTTCTTTCAAAAAGCATATTATTAAATACTACAGGAAAGCATGTCGTACGAGACATATGACTGCCGCTTTGTAAAACTCGTATAGAGTAAGTATCGATCCGTGTATGACTTCCTCTCTAACAGAAGATTTGGAGAAAAATGAAATTCCAGATTTTCGAAAATTGACTGATACAGAATCTAGTATTGCCTAATAAAAAAATCTCTAATAAATAACAAACACGAAACAATAGGAAACAACTCAAATTTACGAATTATTGATAATAAGTTCTAATAATAAATAATTCATAAATGCCTTTTTTATAATTCTTTATTATTTAAATTTATTCATTAGTATTTAACCCGTAAAGACATGTCTAGCAGAGTTGTAGGGTGCAATTACGTATGAGGTGTCATCGTTCAATGATTGAACATGCAAAAAACAAACTCTAAAAACAATGGAAATTAATTTCCTACTGCTTATATTAATGGCAAAAATTTATTATATAAATTTATTTATAAGTAAATATCTGTATATCAAAACTAATTTAAGGTTTGATGTTTGTTCGCAAATGCATTTATGAGAATATAAATAAGCAAGGAATGATACCGTAGCTGGTTTCTGCTGTGAAAACTCCTTGTATGATCTAGCAAAGTTGATAAAACAATCGAAAGAATTCATCAATGAAAATACCAGCACCGATTCTACGATATCCTGATCACATCAGTATTAAAATATAAATATTAAAAATATCCATATATTGAGAGGAAAAATTTGGTACTTCTTTAAAATAAGGTATGCATTTTATTATTTATTTTATTAAAAATGATCTTGAAAAGATCTCTAAAAGATAAATGATGAAAGATAGATGAACATATCAGATAATTCTCATGTGATAACATTGACCTAAACGAACTGAAATGATTTTATTTAAGAGTAAATAAATGAGTCCATTTATTTAGTAATTAAATAAAGTTTAATTTTGTTAATAACTAGAAATCAATTATGCAATTGATTTTGCAATTGTAACTTGAAAAATTCTTTATTATTTTCAATGAGTTGAAAACATAAACCTTCAAATTAAAGGAATTATGATGAAAATATAATCGATTCTATTAAAATAATGACATTTTTTATTTATTTAAATACATAAAATGACATTTTTCACCTAATCCACTATGTAAAATATCATTTTTCATTAAAGATATAAAATAGGATTTCCCATTAAAGCATCAATTCAAAATTATTGCAGTTAACATTATTGTCGGTTAGCAATAATGTTTGCTAACCGACAATAGTTTGAACTATACCATGAACGATTTAATCTTTAATCGAAAACCGGGTCAATATAAAACCACAAATTCGTTTCCTTAGATTGCAAAGTTTTTTCGTAGAGGCGTATATTTTTACATATACACTTAAAGTATTGTATAACAATACAACACTTTTAGACAATGTTTATGGCAATAAAACACATTTATTCATGGTATCCATGAATAAATATATAATAATGAACAAAACAATATCACAATGAGAGAAACGAAAACGTTTATATGTACAAATACCCTTATCTGTTTGATTTCATTAGAGATAAACTTTCATATTCAAACCTAGGTACTTTGATCGGTGGGTCTACGCCCTAACGACTTGACAATATAAAACATATATGCAATAATATATTATCATCAAAGAATCAATAATTACTATCTTCTGATCAAAGGAGATATACCATCAAAGGATCATCAACACCGATTTAATAACGTACTAATCACATCAGCGTTAAATATATAAAAAATGCTTTGAATGCATTTCGGAAAATGTGGTTTCCAAAATTCATTACATTCAAGGTTTCATATAGTAAAGAATTTCTGACTGTACTGGATGGTTAGCCTAGTCGGTAAAACGTAGACGCATCGATCGAAATAACCTAGGTTCGAATTTGAATGAGCAAATAGTTATTCAAAAGGAAAACTACAGCGGTACACAGCTTTCTGATGAGTCCGGGTTTACCACTGCACTGCAGTAGAGGATGAAACAATACCAATATGGAAGTAATGACTAAATAATACCGTAGCTGGTTTATGCTGTGAAATAACCTTGTGTGATCTAGTAAAATTGAATTATATATAAAATAATAAGTGCGAACACAAGCGAAAGAGAAAGAAAAAACTATTTGTAAACGTTTCGTCGAATGGATATATCAATTGTAAGAATTTAAATTCGAATACATTATTAATTAAGAGCAAATTTATACATTTAATAATTCAACCACACAATAGCCTTATGTGGTTGAATTATACATAAAAGAATAAGTGCTAACATCAGCAAAAGAGAAAGCAAAAACTAGTTGTAAACGTTTTTATTTATTTTATTATTTTATTTATTAATTTCGTAAAATTATTATGAAAACATTAAAAATTAAATATACAGGCTTGGTAGATGTTGTTCTAAAAACTTAAATAATTTTACATCGACGAATACTAACACTATAATAGGTTTTCGAAACGTTAACGCTGCTGCTGTGTTGCTGTATACGAAATTCTCTGCTGTTAATGGCCCAAAGTATTGAGCAGAGAAACTTACTAGCCTCCGTCCTTACATTAAGCTAAATGCGCAGTTAAATATTCAAATAATTCAAATTATAATTTTCAAACTTTGCTATCCTGAAGAAGAGGAACTGTTACACGCAAGCAGTTGTCCATAAATCTGTATAGATTGGAAGGAGATTTTGCGCCGATTTCTCGTAAACATCGAATCTAAATGATAACTATTTTTAATATCAATTGCGTAAATTTATACTTTCAAATATGAATAAATAATTACCGCTAATCTCAATCAAGTAAAACTTAACTGAGATAAGTTAACTTTGATAATAAAAGCTTTAAGTAAAATGTCACTATTATATTAAAAACATAAATACACAGATTATATATATATTCCAAAAGTGGTTGATGAACTAGACAAAGAAAGTATTAATGATAAATGTTTGAATTTTTTATAAATTGAATAAACGCCATTTTATATACAATAAAGAGGAAAGTTATTAATCTATTAACTTAAGTGAGTGAAGCATGTCTTATAATATTCATAACCTGGTAGAATTCACTCCAGTATCCATTAAAATTGCTTGTCGGGTTACAATGTAAAAGAATATGAGCAGATCATTAATCAATTATGAGAATAAATATTGCAATGTAGCGTAGATTAAATTCATTTTCAAAAGGTTCATTCATAGATTACAAAAATATTTGGAATCATAATCATATTTGAAACAGACAATTCAATATCCTGAAAAATTTGCTAAGACACAGCAGACATGCACTAATAAGCTTTTAAGACAATTATCCAGTTACGCATCACAATAGTTACTTTGGTAAAACGATATCCGGATGCAGTAAAAATATCGATTGCCTGTAAAAGAATCATAATGTTTGAACGCATGTTTGAATCAAAATCCTTTTTAGATTGATCCTAAGATAATATGGTAAACTATCCGGTAAGCAATTATATGTGCATCGGAAATTCTAATTGACATTAAGTGTGATAACACCGTAATAAAGCATTCACTCAAAACATTCAATCACAAATTAACTAATCACAATTGAACTTTATTAATAAACTTTAGTCACGAAACTTACAGAAATAATTCGTTTATAATCAGATTTCTCTCTAGCAATACGAAGCAAAAATTCGGAAACCAAATTGTCAATTTTCTCTGAAAATATAGGCCCATAAGCCTAAATGAGATTTAAAATAAAACAGTTTACATCATTTCTCGGTATAGTGACATACAGTAACATAGTGAGCAAGAACAAGTGACATAAGTTCAGAAATATCGTTTTCAATAGAGCGTTCATCGCCAAGAGTAAGTAGCCAGTAGTGTAAATTTGATTTAAGATCATTAAATAATGCTCCACCACAGCATATTACACATACTAAAACAGTAAGTAAATAGTTAAATATTAATAAATAATAAAATATTAATATTTATAATTTAATATAAATATTTACAAAAGATAGGCAAGTAAAGATAAATAATAAATTTAGTTTCTTACGTACATTAGTAAGATGAAGAAAATAGTATATATATTACAAGAATAATTAAAACTAATATTTATGGTAATTAATATTAAAATTAAAAAATGTATATATCAACAAATAGTGCATAAATATAAACTTTTCAATATACATTTTAGTTTCTTACATGCATTAACAAGGTGATGTATTTTTGTGTATACCACAAAAATATTTAAAAATAATATTTTATAATATTTTATATCACATCTTGGTCTATAAGCTAATTTGGAAGTTATAAAAAATTAACAAAATATATTTAAAGTATACAAGCTAATAATTTTTTATAAACCTAATAGAAAAATGCTATTATCAATTTAAAACATTAAAAGAAAAAAGTAACGATTGTATGTAAAAAAATGTCAAGCTTCATTGTATAGATTTGTATATAATATAATAATAGTGAAATCAATTGTTTGAAAATCCAAATAGTTTGTAAAACATATTTTAGAATTACAGGTTATTTGTAATACTTTTGGATGATCAAATGATGCTTGACTTTAAAAGAAAGTGGATAATGTATTATGCATTACTTATTATACATAATATTATATATAATAAGTATTATCATTAGCTAAAAGTATTGTCATTACAAATATACAATGAATGTTTAGAATAGAATTTATTTAGAGTGGCCTTTGTGGTAAAATAGAACCATTTACAGGCCCACTATAAAAATTAAAAGACAAGTTTACGTCCGATGAATGTTTGAACTTGTATGTAGAGTTATTGAATTGATTGCGGCTGAAAGTGTTATTTTAGTTCGTTTGCAAGAGGTATGGAGATCAAGGAAGTTTTGAAGTGTTTAAGCGACGTCAATGATTTGGTGTCACGATGAAGTTTGTTCCAAAGGCGTGGTGCAGCGATGGTGAACTTTTTGTTGAACAAACTTTTTGTTTGTTAAACAAAAACATAGAGAACAAAAAAAAAGTTGAATACAAAAAGTTAAACATTCAATACAATGTTTAATAAAATTTAAAATCGTAAAATTTAATATCATAATGTTCCACGTAATAACTGCGAAAAATTGCTTTTGCAGTTTTACTGAATCGATAAAACAAGTCAAAACCCAATAAGTTGTAGATATTTTCATTTTTATAGCCCACTCATATCATTTTTATAGTCAACTCATATCATTTTTATAGTCAACTCATATCATTTTTATAGTCCACTCATCAAAAAATAACGATAATTATTTTTGGATGAGTTCGTTTGTTTCCAACTATAAACAACTTTAAGTTTGTTCCCAACTTGTAGTTGCGGAACAAAGAGAGATAAGAAAACCCAAACAGACCATCACAAAGAATATGTTGGAATGCTTTTTGGATAAATACATAGAAAATCTATGTTTATGGACATGGCTCGTATTCTAGATGTTTATAATAAAACGACAAGAGGGCCCAATTTACCACCGTATTCTTCACGACTAAATCGTATAGAAGAATTTTTTCAAGTTTGAAGTCTCAAAGAAGATAAAGCGGTATTAATTCTGACATCGTAGAGCTTATTGAATGTATAAAACAAGTTTATCCGCCTGAGATTTTGTAATGAATGAATATTTTAATAACACGCGTATCTAGATAGAAAGAGTGAATGCATAGGTTGATTTTACATAAATAACAAAACATTTAAAATTTATTTATATGCTTTCTAACTCTTATTTACTTATTGAAAATTGTATTCATACAAAATGGTGTTGCTTGTTAGACTAGACTTTGATTCACGAGCTTCAGTCACCATGTCACTTATAGACGACCAATGAGTACCCAGCAACACTCATCAGTAGAATGAAATACCCACTGGCCGTTTCGGTTGCCTGTGTGACATTGTGAGTGAAGGCGTTTCCAACAATTTGCTTAATTGTCTGAAGCTTACGCTCTTTGCCAGATCGAATTGCTGTGCTGACCATCCTTAAACACTAGGCAGAGGTTGTTGCTGAATTGTCGCTGCACTCGTTGGATCCTAAATGGATACGGCAGGTATAATAGTAGTGCACGGATGTGCTGGGTAAACAACGGTCCAGGATTTCTTACGAAATACGGCATTTATACTAAATAGTGTTGCTTGATAGACTGGACTTCGATTCACGACTTTCAGTCACCATGTCACTTCTAGACTAACAATGAGTACCCAGCAACACTTATCAGTATAATGAAGTACTCACTGGTCGATTCGGTTGCCTGTGTGACATTGTGAATAAAGGCGTTTCCGACACTTTGCTTAATTATCTGAGGTTTACGCTCTTTACCAGATCATATTGCTGTGCATACCGTTTTTTTTTCGAAAGAAATCCTGAATCGTTGTCTACTCAGCACATCCGTACACAACTAATATACATGCCGTATCCATTAAGGATCCAACGAGTGCAGCGACAATTCAGCAACAAACTCTGCCTATGTTTAAAGATGGTCCGCACAGAAATTAGATCTGGTACAGAGCGTAAACCTAAGACAAGTAAGCAAAGTGTCGGAAACGCCATTATTTACAACGTCACACAGGCAACCGAAACGACCAGTGAGTACTTCATTCTACTGATGAGTGTTGCTGGGTACTCATTGTTAGTCTAGAAGTGACATGGTGACTGGAAGTCGTGAATCAAAGTATAGTCTAACAAGCAACACCATTATATATATATTTATTTATTTCATTTTTATAGTGAATTCATCAAAAATAACGATAATTATTTTTGGATGAGTTCGTTTGTTCCTAACTTAAAACAACTTTAAGTTTGCTCCCAACTTAAAGTTGCGGAACAAAGAGAGATAAGAAAACCCAAAACAGACCATCACAAAGAATATGTTGAAATGCTTTTTGGATGAATCCATAGAGATTCTATATTTATTAACATGGCTCGTATTCTAAATGTCTCAATTAAAACGACAAGGGGGCCCAATTTACCACCGTAAATTGACCGTTGTCCAGGAGACCGTTATCCAGGAGCCATTAGTATGAATACAGTATGATATTATAATTATATATATCAAAAGGCAAGGAGATGTCTTTTATATATCAAAAGACAAGGAGATGACTTATAAATATATCACAATGCAGCCGAACCGACTGATGGTAGTTCACCCTACTGACAAGTGGTGCCAGCTACCATCAGATCGTCTAGGAGTGATAACGAAGTCTGATCTGCTTGTAATCGAACTCGAGTTTTTGGCAAAATTATTATTATTGGTCTCTACCAAAAGAAAACAGAGATTAATTCGTCCATTAACGTTTTGCCTTGCAGCTTTTTCAAGAAACTTTTTGTCTCAAACTTTTCATATAGAAAGTTTGAGAGATAATAACACATACCAGTTCCTTGAAGAAGCCGCAAGGCGAAACGTTAATTGAAGAATTAATCTTTGTTTTTCCTTGGTATAAATAAATAATGAATAATATTAATAACAAATAATGAATAATGTTAATAATAAAAAGTATTTAATAAATATGATACTATTTTTATTATTTATATGATATTATTTATATCTTTAACGATATTGTAAATATTTTCAAATATTCAATAAATATGATACAATAAATATAATATTGTACGTATTGTTAGCATAAATAACTATTTGAAACAAAACAAAATGAAATTAACAAATGAAATTTTATACACTTTGTAATGACTTACGAGTTATCTGTAATGCTTTCAGATGATCAGATGATGTTTGACTTTGAAAGAAATCTGACAAACGTGATGATAACAGATCAACGAGAGCTCGATAGTCACTTGATGAAATCTTTAATAAATTATTGAATATAAATTATTGTAAAATGTTAAAACACATTTTACTTACAACTTTCACTTCTTCTTGTAAAAAATAATGCAACTTCATCAGATATGTACGGGACTGCTCATTGTTTTTGACACCTAGACCGCTATCAATCAGATGGCTAATTGCAAGCAAACAACGAGACATTTCAACTGTCTATGTAATGATTAACATTTTCTGTAAAACATTAATTTAAAATCTGAATAAAATAGAGTTTGTAAAAGTAATAACTAAACATCAACTGAAATTATTTTCAATCTATGTAGACCAATTTTTCAACACGCCATTTCAGGCATGATGCTATTAATAAGTTCAGACAAATAGATTTTCGATGGCATTCAATAATTAATAATTAAATTTTTGTAATCAAGAATTTTAAACTAAAATGTTTAAATTATTGTCATTTATTGTCATGCAAAACGTCAAATTAACACACAATTAAGTTGTTATTCTATCAAAATCAGATCAACTACGTATAATATCGAAATATATTGAACAATAATGCCAAATAGTAAATTAATAAATAATTGTTAGTTGAGATTTTATAAACAATTTATATATTAAAGAAAATTCGTTTCCAATCTGAATTAATACAAGGAGAGGAAACAGGAATATTTATTTGATTACAAAAATCCAATATTTCGACGGCACTACGGCACGTCATCTTCATGGTTGTAAGTAGTTTGTAATCAATTCTTAATTAAGTTTAACAATTCTTGATTACTAAGTACTTACAACCCTGAAGATGACGTGCTGTAGTGTGTCGAAATATTAGATTTTTGTAATCAAATAAATATTTCTGTTTCATCGCATTCTTGTAATTATAAAATTTTATAGAAAAATTATGTTCTCAATAACGCATTAGTCAAAAGTTATCGGGCGGTCAGTTTGGTTTAACTCGTAACTTTAGTACAGCCAGCATGCGGACGAGCTCAAGCTTGGTGGTATATAACATTGATAATATTGAACATTTATATTTAGTTGACGTGCTAAACGTAAAATTAATTCTTGTCGTATTATGACTCAATAAAAATTACTACGTTAATTTACTTCAACATCTCATGCATTTCCATGTGTACAATTAAACACTTGTTTTAACGTTATGTTTCTTAATCTTATCATTTTCTATTTGAAATGATAAATTCCCTGTCAGTTTGATAAGCTTTTACCTTAAAAATTAATAATAAAAATGACAGAATAATATACAAAATTTATTACATTTTAATTATATAAAATTATCTACTAATTTTAAACTGCCAAAGTTTTAAATATGCAATTATAATTAGCAAGTAATTTAATTACAAATGTTAATAGTACATCAAAACAGCATGAAATTCTAAAACAAATTGATTAGTATCTGTAGCTCCACGAAGTTTATAATTGACATAAAATTATCATTTAGCTAAAATTATAAAGTTCGATGTTTATTCCTTTATATCAAAACAGCATAAAAATAACTTTATTGGTTTATCTCCACCATGTGTATCGTCAATATAGTGCATGCTGAGGGACGAAACAACGATGATACAGAGACGTCCACTGATGAGTCCCGCTCTGTGGAGTTGTCTGGACAGCATGCTTTCTGTCGTAATGCGACCTGATAGCTGAAGCTATTATGTAGCCAGCTAAAATACAAGTTAGTCGAAGAGGTCCGGAAATATCTCAACAAAATGAAATTCAACCGACTACCAACAAGACGATTTCAATGAATCATTTCAATCTGATGGAGGACCACCATGTGTATCGTCAATATAGTGCATGCTGAGGGACGAAACAACGATGATACAGAGACGTCCACTGATGAGTCCCGCTCTGTGGAGTTGTCTGGACAGCTTTAAACATATACATACAATCATATTTTACAAAATATGCATACAAACAAACAAAAAGGAAGAGCTTAAACATACAATAATATATACACTGGGACCAATGGTGAGCATCGTACAAACCAATCATAAAAATGTCACAATATCCGTCAAGTGTGCATCTTGCCTAAGATCGGTATGTTTGAATAAATAGCAAAGGTCTGGCGCAAACATCCGACCACAAAATATGTCTTGGGTCGGAAATGGATTCAGCTACATCTCCGCTGTCGTTTTCCTCGTTCAACGATCGCTATTTAGGAGCAACGCATGGTCAATACTCAGGTGTATTCATCGACGCTACAATACATGCTTGGAGATCTTCTTGTTCATTAGCCGACATTTTGGAACGGGTTTGGTCATCAAACGTATGCACAATGAAACGGATTCCATAGTGTTTGAGGGCGCGATCAGCTTGCCTTATGTTTTCTCTCACATTCAAGACGCTTTGTGTAAGCAATCCGTAGAAATCTGGGCTGCACTCATATGCTTTCTAATGTTATGCATGGGGTATAATTCTGTTGGCAGATTCGAAAATGGAAAAGCGACTCAAAGACATTTGAGCATCGTTTGTATTTATAGGATGCCCGCGACATTGCTAGCTGTTTGGATATTTTCGTCAATTCGAAGGGCTGACAAATTTTTCCGAACAGATTACCAAATGAAAACGACAAGTATGGTGAGGTTATTGATCTGGCAAGGTTTGGTAACTACAGTAAAGCAATGAGACGATTGACGTCTGACGGCATTTGCGTTTCGTCATCTTCGATGAAGATGGAGTTGGCGGATCTACACCCTAAATATAATTCAGCAATAATGAACTAACCACATCGAAGACATTTCGTTTGGGTACTTTGGATTACGCCCCAAACATTTTCAAGATATGCCTTCCGGCTGATCACAGTGACCTCTCACAACGCCTGACGAACCTTGTCAATTATTTGCTTGCAGGATTGGCACCACACTCCATATCAGAATTCTTGGCCGTGCGAATTTAATCGAGCTTAATAAACTATGTGGTGGATTCAGATATGTAGCAGTAGAAGAAACTATTCGTCGTCTCTGTGCGAAGTGTGTTTGCTAAAAGCTAAAAAATGAATTCTTCAGGGCTCTTTATCCTCATTAAGTCGGTATGGCTACTCCTAATGACGTTGAGCGTATTGTCCACACTGTTAATCTCGTACACCAACAGTAATCATCTAATGTTTATTGAGTGCTGTTAAAAATCGATTTAAAAAACGCTTTCAACCGCTTAAGACGAGATACCTAATTTGGTCGGTCGACAGTCTATTCCCTGAATTTCTACTTTATTAAGATGGTGTTACGAACGATCATCCTATTTAAGCGTAGCCGGGCAGTATCCTTTGCGATACGTGTGCGGCGTTCAGTAGGGAGATCCACTTGGACCCATCCTGTTTTCGCTAACGATTCAAAGTATCATACAATAATGGGATGTGATTCCGGATGTTCGTTTAAATCGTTAGTTTTTGGACAACGGAATTATTAAGGGTTCAATTTAGTCCATTATAACGACCTTATCTAATTTATCAAATGCATTCAATAGTTTTAATCTTAATCTCAATTAAATAAAACCGAAAATGATGGGTCATCCCCACTTTATCTATTTCATACAATCTCATTTCCTAGAATGCATAATTTTGAACGAAACGCCTAATTTCAATTTACTGGGATCTCCAATCGGAAGCGCTGAATTTTCTGCTTCGCACCTTGTATGGGACATTCTGACAAGATTATTAAGATATATCGAGTCACTATCTGGACTTCCTGATCTGCACATCGTTTATCTTCTTTTGCAACATTCTGATGTAGCCCAACGTATTATCCATTTGATGGAAACAGTCGATCATTCTTTCATAAGCTGAGCTCTAAAAATTTTTGACAACGCCATCATTAATGTAATTAATAACTAATTAATGTAATCAAATGTAATCAAAAAACAATTAAATTTAATCAAAAACTGTCCAGTTTAATCGAAGGGTCGTGAATCTATGGAATCAATTAAACGAGACAACGATTCTTTCCCGTACAATAAAGGAATTTTGGAAGAACATTTTGTGAAATTTATTTGTTTTTATTTTTGGTGAAGCAACTTTGAGCTCTGCTCGCTATGTTGTCTTGTAATAATAATTAACGAATTAGTCTGGATACGACTAGATTCCTGCTCACGAATCCAAACACGTCTTTTGCTGAGTATGGGAGGATTTTGTATAAGAAGTTGTCAAGTCTACGCTCATGTTGTTTAGGCCGCTAGCCTTTCTAATGTTACAAACACTTTATAGATAGATTGGTTTTCATTTCCCGAATTTTCTCTGGCATTTAAGTCGTTACACCGGTACTACCAATTCAAATTAATTGCGGTTTATATTGTTGGTATAAAACACGTCTCAATCGTGCTTGAGCAAGAAAATAAATCATCGAGGCAAAAAAACTAATCGAGACATCAATTCCGTTTTTACGCATAACGTTTTCTTGCGGTTGGTTGTGCACATGCAAATACCTGGTTGCATGCTACGCCGACTAAGATTAACTTAATGCATAACGGCCAGAGGACATCCTCCTGCATGGGGATCTACCAGAAACTATTGATTTTGCGATTACTAACCCGCAGTAGCCATCATATTCACTAAGTCATCATCTGCCTTTTTGCAGCCAAAAAGGTAAAATCGAATGTTTCATCGCAAAAACTTTAGTGCCGTAAGCTACATCAATTAACATTTTTTTAAATAAAAGCAAAATTAAGTTAAGCGTTTTTATGAAAATTAGACTGATTTAAATCTAAGCTCAAACATTTTTAGTTCTGATTTTATTTTTTCCTTTGTCGTATTTCTAAAAAATTCAGATTAAGTTAATTAAAAGTAAAGAGTAAATATATAAAGTAAATTTATTAAGAATATTAATAGTGAATATTCTTAATACTTTACTAAGAGTATTTATTTTACGATCTTTTAGGTATTACGATTATTTATTTTACGGAATTATTTACAAGACAACATAGCGAGCAGAGCTCAAAGTTACGTCACCAAAAATAAAAACAACTTAATTACACAAAATTTTCTTCCAAAATTCCTTCATTGTACGGGAACGAATCGTTGTCTCGTTTAACAGATTCCATAGATTCACGACCTATTGATTAAAACTCGACAGTTTTTGAGCGTACAATCCTTTGTCGATTGAGGACTAACAAATGATTGCGCAGCCATTGACCTGAGAACGTGTCGTGGGTTGTGAAGAATCGTCCATGTTATACACATGTCTAACATGGACGCATGTCTAACATATATAACATGTATATTTTTAACGCCAAAAGTTACCAAAACCAAATGATTTTGTTTATCGTATCTAATTTGCTTAATATACCATCTTATATTTCAAGTATAATATCTTTTGCATATCCAATGCGATATTGAATTTATCTTAGCTTTACAGTCCTTTTCAGTTTTATAGACAACTTTTTTCAGTTTTATAGGCAACTTTTTTCAGTTTTATAGACAACTTTTTTCAGTTTTATAGGCAACTTTTTTCAGTTTTATCAACAACTTTTTTCAGTTTTATAGGCAACTTTTTTCAGTTTTATAGGCAACTTTTTTTAGTTTTATAGACAACATTTTTAGATTTTTTAAATAAAATATAATTAATTTAGATGTATAGCAAAGAATTTTATTATTTAAATAAAATCGACACGTGCGATTGCCTTTACAACCCAATCTCGCATATGGGTGAAATATCCTTCAAGTCTGAATTCTTCATATCTGAATACTCCATGAATAGTTTTAATCAATTCATCTCTATTGGAGGATGAATTTATGCTTTTCACCTTTGATTTGAAACATGAGAACTCCTCTATAGGGTTCAAGTGAGGGGAGTAGGGTGGTAGGAACTTAAGAATGTAATTCCTCTGAGCCAAGCTTTCCTTTACCTCGGCAGTCCTATGGACAGAGGCGTTGTCCATTACTATAAATTTCCTTTCATGTGAGGCAAAGGTTGGTAGTTCCGTCTCTATAAATTCTTTCAGATCGGACGATTTAAAGCTTCCTGTTTTCACCTTATAAGCACAAACACTTTGTTTTATGATGGCACATAGAACTGAAATATTGGTCTCTTTTGAATTGGGCACGTTTATGTAGCACTTCGTATTCCTGGGAGAGTAGCCAAAACTTTGGTAAGTGTGGAGATTTATACCCGTTTCGTCCAAAAATATCAGGTTATAATCACTAATACTTGACATTTCAATGCCGTACTATGCTCTTCTCTGCTTGTTTTCATTGCTGTTCCTATTTATAGGTACTAATGTCAGCGTTTTTCTTGTGTAGTTCATTGATTTTATTATTCTCGAGACAGTGGGAAGTGAATAGGAACCTTCTGGATTAGAAGTTAGCAACTTCTCACTCAGAACCTTAAGAGAAGTGCTTGGATTCAAAGCTAGCTCTGATGCTAAGATATTCTTTTAAAACGAAAAATCTTTTTTTTGTTGACCTCTTATCTTCAGCAGAAACAAAGATGGCTGAATTTTGAAGTTTTCCCTCTAAATATTTCTCATAAAGTCTTCTAACTGTGGTTTTGGAGACGTTTAATATAGAAGGCATCTCTTGTATACTATGATCAGCTTTTAACAAGCCCAAAAACAATCAACTGTGTTTCCAGTGATTGAAACCCTCTTTTTACGAGCTTGGACGTTCTCTTCCTCGTTAATGGTCAGGTTTTTCTCATTTACTGCACCTGACTCATCACTACCTTCATCGAAAGATATATCCATTGAGGGTAAAAATTTTGAAAAATAATCTAAAAAAGTTGTCTATTAAACTGAAGAAAGTTGCCTATAAAACTGAAAAAAGTTGCCTATACAACTGAAACAAATTGCCTATAAAACTGAAAAAAGTTGCCTATAAAACTGAAAAAAGTTGCCCATAAAACTGAAAAAAGTTGCCTATAAAACTGAAAAATGTTGTCTATAAAACTGAAAAGGACTGTAAGCAATTTAACGATACTAACCTCAAATATTTTACATGAATGACTGATAAGACAGTGTGATGAAAATTACCTTACCATTTATATTGTAAATCTTAACCCTTAATGTTAACTATTTACACTTACTGATTTACTACTTTGTTTTGTAGATATTACTCAATAAAGCTTTTTACAAGCGTATCTGTTTACACTACAATTTATTGAGTAATATTATCTCTATGGCGGAATCTCATCTACGACCAGAGCGTCTGACGATATTACCCGACGATCCTAAAGCGCAGGATCACTTCCGTCATTGGTCCGTAACGTTCAAAAATTACATTCGAAAGCTGGCAGTAGAGGATGAAGACTCGCAACTATACACGCTATTCAATTTCGTATCGCCAGCAGTGTTTAAGCTCAACAGAACGTGTGCGAACTACACTGATGCCATAAAGTTGCTCAGTGAGCGATATGAGCGACCAGTTAGCCAAGTATACGCCCGACACGTGCTACGGTGTCGGAAGCGAAGTCCGAATGAAACGTTCGACCAATAGTTATCCGAACTACGTCTGCTGGCAGCGGAATGCAACTTCGAAGCCATGACCGCCGAGAGCTATCACGATGAGACGCTTCTTGACGCCATAATCACCGGAATCTATTCTGATCATATTCGCCAACGATTGCTGGAAAACTCCGAATTGCATTTACAAACAGCATGTACTCAAATTCGGTCTCTCGAATTAGCCGAGTCGAGGGTCAAATCATACGGCGCACCTAACCGGCTTGCATCTGCAGTACATAATGAATCCGTTGAGGAAACGGTACATCCCAACCACAACTCGACAGCCATAAATGCCGAGCAAGTCGCAGCAGCTGATAAATCAAGTACGTGGGAATGCTACTTCTACAGTGGAAAATTCAAACATACAAGGAAACATTGTCCCGCACGAAATTCGGTATGCAATAAGTGTCAGAAAACAGGACACTTCGCCAAGGTTTGCCGGTCGGGGCACTGTAACGCTGCATTCCAAAGTAACGGCGGGCTTTGCGGATCAAGCGGCAGCATTGCTACACAAAAGGTATTTGTTAACGGCATTTGCCTAAGCGCTTTATTTGACACCGGGAGCACATTAAACTTCGTAAGCTCGAATCACATAACACGATTAAATGTGAAAGTGTGGCGTCTGCAATCCAAAATATCAATGGCATCCTCCGGAATTCAGGTAACTTCAAAAGGTTCGATAACAGTCGACATTCGTATGCAAGGAAAGCTATTTCGTAACGTAAAACTACTGATTCTAGACGATCTTTGTTCAGACATCATCCTTGGTATCGACTTTATGAAGAGACATTCCAACATACAATTTCGATTTCACGGTCAAGAAGAACCAATTTCATTGAGAGTAATAAACATTGCTGAACCTCCAAAGCTATTTGAGCACTTAAAAGAAAACTATACACCTATTATTACAAAATCTCGAAAACACACACGCGAGAACTATGCGTTCATACGTAATGAGATAGACAAACTTCTGCGGGAACACATAATTGAGCCGAGCACATCGCCTTGGCGAGCACAAGCATTCGTGACGACTAACCAGCGAAGAAAGAAACGAATGGTTGTGGAATATTCCAAGACAATAAACCAATATACACATCTCGACGGATATCCACTTCCAAACATAGAGAACCTGATCACGGAAATATCTCAATACAAATTCTTCTCAGCTATTGATCTTGAATCCGCCTATCACCAAGTCGAAATTCAGCCATCCGATCGTCAATATACGGCATTCGAGGCATGCGGCAAACTTTATCAATTTACAAGGATTCCTTTTGGTTTAACGAACGCGGTAGCATGCTTTCAAAGAATCATGGATAAAATAATCGCGGACAATGATTTGACCGACACATACGTCTACCTAGACGACATCACTATATGTGGACGCACAGAAGAGGAGCATGACCGAAATGTAGATCGATTTCTTTCAGTCTGTACATCATTAAACTTAAAGTTCAACAATGGAAAATGCAAATTCTGTAGAGAAGAAATCAACCTTCTCGGATAACAGATCAAAAATGGTAGCTTCAAACCAGACCCGGAACGATTTGAGCCTCTGAAACCCCTGCCAATTCCATCATGTCAGTATGAACTTAAACGAGTGCAAGGTATGTTTGCTTACTATGCGAATTGGATAGCAAACTTTTCACTCAAAATGGCAAAAATTAAAGTTTCACAGTTTCCCATGAATGATAAGGCAATCGCAGCGTTCGAAGGCATAAAATCGGACATAATGAAGCCGCACTATATCACATTGACAACAATAAGCCATTAACTGTCGAAACTGACGCATCCGTGACAACCATATCCGCATCTCTCAACCAAGAAGGAAGACCAGTGGCCTTTTTCTCTCGGTCGTTGACCAATCCGGAGTTGCGATATTCGGCAATTGAGAAAGAAGCGCATGCTATTGTGGAGTCACTTCGAAAGTGGATACACCACCTTATCGGACGCCCCTTTACGATTATTACTGATCAAAGGTCCGTATCGTTCATGCTAAACAACAAGAGCAAGAGCCAAATCAAAAATGAGAAGATTAATAGATGGCGCCTCGAACTATCAGAGTTCGAATTTAAGATTATCTACAGACCTGGCAAACAAAACCACGTTGCCGACACTTTAACGCGAATCTGCCCAGCAGCGTCTGATCTAGCCTATCTTAAACAGCTACACGTTGATTAGTGCCATCATGGAATACGACGCTTAACAGCATATGTACGAAAAAACAATCTACCGTTTTCATGCGACGACGTAAGACTAACTTGCAATAACTGCTTAGTTTGTTCAGAGATAAAACCCCAGTATCCGCATCTAGAAGAATCCCATGTTATAAAGGTCGACTCGTCCATTTGAGCGGCTATCCATGGACTTCAAAGGTCCTTTAACAACATCAACACAAAGAAATCCTTACCTCCTGGTCGTGGTCGACGAATACAGTCGTTTTCTATTCGGTTTCCCCTGCAAAGACACCAGTTCACAAACAGTGATTGAGAAGCTTGAACTGCTATTTTCGACGTTCGGCACCCCGGAGTTTATACATTCTGATAACGCAACTTGCTTCAGGTCAACCGAGCTGAAACAATACTTACTTTCTCGGAACATATCCTCAAGTCATTCGTCTCCATTCAATCCCAGAGGAAACGGACAAGCGGAACGATTTGTCGGCCAGATTTGGACTACGATACGTCTAGCACTACGCACCCTCAATCTTGGAATAAAAGACTGGGAGAAAGTCCTACAACACGCCCTCAACTGCAGTCGTAGCTTACTATGTACAGTCACTAACGAATGTCCACACGATAGGATTTTCAGATACAGCCGACGATGCCTTAAACAAAACCAACTCCCGCAATGGCTGACGCATGCGCAGTCCGTGTTAGTGAAAAACCACAACCGAACATCCAAACATTGTCCTAACTTACTGCCAGCCAAACTAGAAAATATAAATCCTTATTATTCAACAGTCTCATACCCTAACGGGCAGCATAGAACAGTCTCGAATCGCGATATTGCAAGGTTACCTCAAGAATGCTGCAATAATAACACACCAACGGATGAACTGAACGAACCAACAATAGTAGGTGATCACGACCCATCAATAGAAGACAACCAACAAGACGCGGTGATAACCTGCAAGGAAGATATCGAAGCAATAGTGAAAGCCGTCCAAAATACACCAACAAGCGAAACAATGCGCGACAGCGATCATGCCACGACACAGGGAACTTACTTCAATGACAACGACAACGATACAGACGCCAGTGGACCGAAGAGACCAATTAGAGCACGACAAGCGCCAAGCTACTTGCAGGATTATCTATGGCGGGGGAGAATGTGATGAAAATTACCTTACCATTTATATTGTAAATCTTAACCCTTAATGTTAACTATTTACACTTACTGATTTACTACTTTGTTTTGTAGATATTATTCAATAAAGCTTTTTACAAGCGTATCTATTTACACTACAGACAGCTTTAGAGTTAGAGATCAAATATTCCATCAAGGAAACTTCAGTGCCTCAAGCTGCATCAACTGACCCTTGAGATGGCAGATGCGTGTCAGCTACATTAAAGTCAACTTAAAGAGTTCAATGTTATCAGAACGTACTCTATATTTCTAATTTCACAAGCTTAAAAAATGACAAGCAAAGTCGGCACATCAAAAAATTGTTTTGGTCATTATATAATACTTACAATAGATAAAATGCATTGCAGCTTAACAGCTTAAGAACGTTAATGGAAGGACGTAAGAAAACCGCACGACCGACACAAAACTCAACTACAGGTACAGTGCTCAACACAAGACTACAGCGTCTAAACAACAACCACCTGCGACAACAGTAAGTCTAAAGAAGACTTCCTATGTGGATTTTGTGCAAACAAATTAATCTGCAACCTCTCACATAAGAGGTTGCAGATTAATCTGCAACCGCTCACTCCGTCTCTCCGTGATTCCTATCTTGCTCTTAGCCGGTTTCATTTTAACCAACTACGTATCAAATGTAACTCCTTATTGCAGCATAAAATCAAAACTTCATTAAACTATAAGTCTCTTTGGAATACTTTTAACTAAATCCTTGCTCGCTCCTCTCCGCCGTGCAACATCAATCCCCATGATTATTCGTCATTTCTTCAGACCAAAGTAAACACGTTGCTCTCTCTCACAACCCTGTCTCCATTCCATCTCACTGCTACTTTTACCTCGTTTTATCCTCCCTGAACTCTTCCATCTTCTCCCTGTCTCACCTGCCAAAGTATCATCTGTCATCATGTCCTTGCCTAACAAAACCTCAACTGCCGATCCCCTGCCTATCCCGGTACTCAACTTCATATGCTAATTGATACCTCATTTCCTCACCACCTTGTTTAACTCGTCCATCCGCAGTCGTATCTTTCCTTCACACTGGAAATCCGCCATCGTTCGTCCCCTCCTTAAGAAACAATCGCTCGACCCTTCACTTCCTTCTAGCTATCGCCCCATTTCACTCCTCTCTACTCATTCTAAGCTCTTAGAGCGCTTTATCTTAATACAGATTAAAGTTTATCTCTTTTAATCCAATTTGTACCCTCTTTTCCAATCCGCTTTCCGCTCTAATCACTCCACAGAAATCACCTGCATAAAAGTTTACAACGACCTACTCATATCTCGTGACAAAGCTCTATATAGTGTTCTCATATCCCTCGACATCTCCTCCGCCTTCGACATCTTCTAACTCCATCTTCCTTTCTCGCTTTCGTTATGATTACGGCTTTTCTTTCTCCTTTGTAGCATGGTTTGCCTCATATCTATCCAACCGTTCTTTTCGCGTTTGTTCAAATTCATCATCCTCCCTTTCCATCGCTATTTTATGCGGGGACCCACAAGGTTCAATCCTAGGTCGCCTGCTTTTCTCTCTCTACTTGATTATCTCTCTTCTTTTATCAAACCTTACTCCTTTAACGTCATGCAATACGCCGATGCCATCTTCATATATGCTCATGCACTCGCACATCGCATACACGATATCGCAATTTCTGCCTCCAACTGTCTTGCTTCTATCTACAAACGTCTATCCCATCTTCGTCACGTTCTAAAACCAGACAGGTCCAAAATAATGTGGATCCTCCCGGTCAACCTTACATATCTCCTCCCCCGTATATTTTGCCTCATCAATCAGCCCCATAGTTCACAATCTCACTGTCTTAGGATTCTATTTTGATGATCACCTTTCCCTTAAACTCTTCGTCCGTGACAACGTCCGCTCTTCTCACTTAATTCTCTGTGACATCCGCCGTAACCGCCACCTTATCGGGGGACGGTTAGGTCTTTTCCCTGAAATCGATTACTACGTCAGTATTCACGCCAATTCTACAAAATCCATCATCCTACCCCTACAACGCATCATCAATATTGCCGTTCGAGTGCTCCTACGTCTCCGTCGCTTTGACCGAACATCTACCTTGCCCAACTCTCTTGGACCACCATCCACATCCGCATACAATTCCCCCTTCTTATCGTAATTTTCCGTCTCATCGATGTCGGCTCCCCATTGTTAATCAACCTCCATTTCTTAAATGACACTCGTCCCACCTGTTTATCACTGCGTTCGCGTAATTCGCTCTTACTTTACGTTCCCAATTTCTATAACAACTATGGTCTCCGATCCTAACTCGCCGCTGCCCCACTCGCCTGAAATCAGATCCCTCTCGACGTCCCCCGCGCTCTCTCCTTTATTACATTCAAATATCGTCTCCGTACCCACCTTCTGGACACATGATTTAGATTTTTTCGTGGTCATGTAAGCGTGCACCGGCAAGCACTTGCCATGTAAAAATAAATCTGTTTTTTATGGGTTGCTTTGCTTAAAGAGTTGTTGAGACTCAGATCTATTTGCGTTCTTGCGTATGCTAAAGCATCATTAAGATCGACCGCCATGGCTCGATTTAGAGCTGAAAGCTACTATTAGATCGCGAAATAGGCTGTAGTTCAGGTTTAGATTAGACAGCCGAAAGTATTCTGGTCATATGTTAAGAATAATATAACCCCACCTACTAGCATAGTTTAAATTTAATCACCTAAATGAATCTTAAGCTCAGATTATGAAATAGTTGATTATATAGCTGATAGTTTCGTCGTTGTACCTTATATCAGTCCTGTTTGACTAATTTAACAAATGGTTGTGAACGATGGTGCATTGCCGTGAGTTTTAGATGCTCGTCGATATTATTTTTCTTGACTTCTCCAAGGCTTTTGATAGAGTTCCACATGAGGGTGTTGTAAGTTTATTACGTCATTACTGTTTTTCATTTCGACTTACCGAATTGATTTGAAATCCGCTGAAACTACGCTCTTTTCATGTTCGTGTTGGAAGATCCTTCTTAAAAAGCAAGAGTTTATTTCCAGGGCCACATTGTTCTGCACTTTGACCTTTATTATTCATAATATTTATCAATAATATATTTCTTCGCCTCTAGAAAAAGTCCTTAGCGTTTACTGATGATTTGAAGATATGGCGAGTAATTTGAATTCCTCGGCTTGTTTGTCACTCCAGGAAAATCTCAATAATTCATAAAAATAGTGAAATGAAACTGGTATGCATCTAAATTCACAAAAGTGTTATTATGAGACTTGTGCGACATTCAGTAGATCCTGTGTATAGCATAGAAGGAGTTATTGGTGTGGGCGGTAACTATTTTTTGAAATTTGAATCCCCACACACCGAATTTTATTATTCGTTCATATACGAATTTTTAACATCGATATGTCACAACGAAATTAGAGACATTCTTGCGGTTTTTATGTGAAGCTTGTAAAATATTGTAGAAACTGAGTCCGCACTCTCATCAGTTCACGATGGCATAATATTTGGAAATGCGACGACGTGTAGAGAGGATAGCGCGCAGCTCAATGTAGTGTGTGGTGGCTTGTTTGATGGCAGGTTCGAACGGACGCTTTTTGACGTCGTCATATTTAATGTACATGCTCCTTCCTATTCACATAAAGATTGTAAGTCAAACTACGATTATCACGAGAATTATCAGTTCTCGTGATTGAACAAGTAATTGGACAAGTAATATTACAACAATAATTATTGGAGCAGGATCAAAGAAAATAGGAAATTATTTGTGATATTTCGCTAACTTCTGTTAACATATTCAGAAAAGATGTAATTTATGAAGATAAAGTAATTTTCTGAAGATGCTAACAAAAGTAGTTAGCGAAATATCAAAAATAGATTCCTCTTTTCTTTGATCCAGTAGCAACAATTATTTATCAATAATGGATCATTATCAACTATTTAAAATAATATTATACCAGTAATTGAACACGTAATATTATATCCAGTAGTTTTTCTACTTATGGAAGCGCAAGCCCTGAAGCACTTAATGTACTGATAACCATGGCGACTAACTATCTCGTAAGCGTGATACACCATATAGAAAAGTCTTAAATCATATAAATAATAAAATTTCATTTTATCTCACTCGAGCTGCTTCATCCTGCCTGGGAGCTCCTCGTTCTACCGCAAATAAATATCGCAGGAACGTCTTTAATCATTAAAGATGATTTAGAAATACGCAATGATAACTTATTGGCCAATTTGCGGGAACCGTGTTTGTATTCTTTTATTTTGTATAATTAAATGTAATTTAAAAAATTATTTTTTTATTATTTTTTAATTGTTAATTATTTGCCAAAACAGATATGATAGAAGTATCCATTTCTAAACAAAGCTTCAATAATATTTTTAATGTTGAGTTATTATGTGCGACTAACACTAAGAACTACTTCATCATGTTTGTACGATGGGAATTATATGAAGGCCTGGCGGAAGATCAATAGCTAAGTTTTATATTTAGGAAATTTAATTGCATAATGGCCCGTACTCTATACCTATAGTTCAATGCGTTGATGAGTAGGGACTGAAATGTAGTAACATTTAGTTGCTCTTCCCTAAAACTAAATGACACATATTTTTTTGTAATATATGATTATAAAATGTTATTCACACTTGTATATGTGGTTTATCCACACTTGCATCCGTGATTTTATTCACAATTGTATATGTGATCTTTACATATACTAACCGGCATCCGCGATTTTACATAATTCCGATCAAAAATAATTCATTAAATCGATAAATCGTACAGAGCTAATATAATGATTTTATACCCGTGAATAACTGTATATAAAACTGTTTATAAAAAATATATTTTTATTAAATATTTTCTCTGTGAGCAGTTGAGTCAGCCACAAAAGAGTTCGAACATGTAGTAATAAAGAAATGCACGAAAATCTTATATTTATTAATGATAACTGTCTATGGTCATTGAATATAATTATTCAATGGATATATTTTGCAACTTGATATTTAAAGATAAAATTTATTTTCTATATAAAATCAAAATTGGTTTAATGGTTATCCATCTATCCATAAGTGTTAACATGAAATTTAAACCGAACTAACAAAACGTTTAGCTTGCCAGCCTTATCTGATGAGTTAAAAAGCTCAAGTTTAAACTATTATGCAACTAAAAAATCATCTGGCTAATCTTGCTTTGAGTTTTTAATACATCAAAATAATTTGCATATAAATGTATCATGCTATCTAGCAATCTCGGGAATTTTTGGTCGTCTAGACCTTTGGTTGTAATGATTTATCATTCACCCCTGACGTTATTGACCACTTTTGTTTAATATAGTTTATTTATGTTCACAAAAATTCCGATAATTTTCAACGGATTAAGCCTTGAGATAATGTAGTTTAATCAAATAGATAATATGTACCGTCTTTGACGTATACCGTCTTTGTATCCGATATACTAATCGTTTTACACTTGAATGGTGTATTTAAAATGACAAATTCTTTAATTACCAAATTATTAAACAAACTTAAAAAAGAAGAGCAGTCCTATAAACTAGGTTGCATGCTAACTATCAAATTTGATGTGAAAAACTAGTTTTATCTTTCTATAAATATGAACTTTTAGTGAAGTCAATACAATCAATATAAGATAATTAAAATATCACACAATGATTAGGTTGTGTTTCAGAAAATCAGACGCAATTAATATTTTATAAAATATGCATTAGAATCAATAATTCTATGTAGTTGCTCATTATATAATTAAAAATTAAAAATCGAAAACATTAATTATAAAATTCAGCCTCAATGATTTGCATCAAAGTCAATTGATTTAAATTTAGCTTTATTGATTTAAATTTAAGCTGAATATTAAATTCAGCCTTATTGATTTCTCTTTTGGTGTGTAGATACAGTAATTTGAACTTGTCATTTTCTAATGTGAATTTAAATCAACTAGATTCTTCCCGATTTCAAAGTACTGTAAAATTTTCTGAATTTGATGAGATGTAAAATGAAAAAGTGGTTGCTTAGCTGTTATTTTATTTGTCATGGCTTTATTCGTGTCAATAATTCTTTGGATTATCATTCTATAAACTAAAACACTAAAATGTAATTGCAATGTAGTTGAATTAACGAGTTAAATATTCAACGATATTAATTATAATTACAGAATGTTTAGCTTTGGATCCCGTCATTTTAATAGATTTTCAAAATTATGTTTAGATACATACATATTGTTGTATATGAGAAGGCTAAGACATTTACAACCCAGTACTGTAAACAGTTTGACATCCGCGAAAGTAATAACATGTCCAGCTGATGTGGTTAAGGAACTTCTTGAGAATAGTTTTGATGCCGGTGCAACCCATATTAGTAAGTTTGTATTTGTTGACTAATATAAATATTTCTAAATTATTTTTTACTTCACTTTTATGCCTATAAACCTGTACATGTCCGTTTGCCTCTTATAAGAGTAAATCGTATTTTAACAAAAAATTTAACTATCACTCTTGATTTGATGCTATTATTAAAGCAAATTTATTTCAAAGATTCATTTGGCTAAATTATGGATAGTAAGAATCGAAATTTACTTATCAGGTGAATGCAAACACTTATTAAACCGTTTGTTCATATCGTAAATGTTGTGTTATAGTGGAAAATAGGTTTTTTTTCATAATTCTATTTCGATTAAAATAAATCATTTTTTACTTTCGACACATCGTATCGCAGAAAGTGCTTCCAAAACAAATATGTCTTTTAAAATATCTATTGCTACATAATTTTTAATGATTTTTTAAACGGCAATTAACTAATTTGATTCATAAAAATTACTGTTTTTTTTGGCTTTGATGAATTTAAATAATTACAAAACAAACTTTTAAAAAATAAAATTTAACTTTACAAAATAAAATTTAAGTAAAGTTACGATAAGTTATCTTAAATTTGCAAACTTATTTTAACTAAAAATAGAACTTATTATTTACAGTAAAGAAATAATGGATAAATTTATCACTATTTGTTCATTTGTTTGTGAACAAATATTACCAAACCTTTGTGTTTTTAACTATTGAGGTGTTCAGATTTGGGATGCTGGATCAACGAAAATTGAAATCAGCGATGATGGAAGTGGAATACATCAAGATGACTTTGAATTACTCGGTACTGGTCTAAATTGTTTGGCAAAATACATATGATAATTTCCTAATTATAATAATTTAGAATAACATAATCAAATTACTATTATTTTGAATCATGAAATACTGATTGAAAAAATGTCACATAATAAATTATTATATTACTAAATGTATTTATGCCATTAGCTTAGTTCAATAGTAACGAATTCGCATTGTGGATCATTGCTTATGTTTTAAATATATTTGTTTAAATATAAAAGAAATTAAGAACGATTAAAAAATAAATTTATGTAATCGTATATATAGCATGTATTTTAGGTTGTAATTATTTTAGCAACATTTTATACATAAATTTATTTGTATTTATATAATGTATTTTAATAGATAATATAATTTTTATAATTAATCTAGATAATCACATTACATAAGAGGAAATACATCATCGACATGCATTTTGGCCCCAATACTAAGTTAGGTTGAGAAATATGGGCCGACACGTGGTAACAGAATATTTCTTATGACCTCGAATCTTAATTATAATAAATTGTATATTATTTATTAATCAATTCATAAACATTCTTTTTTATTATAAAGATATTTATATTTTTTTAATTCATGGTATCAAATATAAAAATCAGTCAAGTTATTTGATTTATTTAGGTAGATATTTTCATGCATACATTCTTATTTTAATATAAAATTAATATAATATGTGATATATGCTTAGACAAGGCAAAACAAACAATCTTAGAATTTGTCGTCTTAAGAATCCATAAAAGGTAATGCTTAATAATATTGACTACATTTCTTTCCCTTAATTTGCCCAACGAAACTATTTAAGTGTTAAAGTATTTGGTATACTGTGAAACTTAAATTTGTAATACCTGGCTTGCCTTGTTTATAATCAACGTATATCAATTTGGGATATTTTACAGAAACATTTTATTAAATATAAACCGACAACATATTATCAAGATAACACTTATACCATTTCATTTATAATATACTTTCTTTTGAATAATGGGAGAGTGATATAAAGTTTATAATTAGATAGTCAAATTTTCAATAACAAATAAAAAATGTTTTTTAATAAAATTCAAACAAAAGGTACGAATAAATATAATAATAGTTCTTAAACCTTTTTCATAGATGAAGATGAGGGTATTTTGAATCGAGATGGGTCGCAGATCTTTAGAACATGAAACTGAGTGTTTTGTAATAAATGTATCCTTATAAATATATATTAATGTTAGTGATGGCTGATGGTGAGCCTTGTGATGACGATTTCATATCATATATCTGACTGTCTGTCATAATCTTACGAGCACGAGTTAAAATAGGCGTTTGGGACTTGGAGATCCTATGTGATGGACATCTGGGATTTAGAATATTCGTCATTAACATATCTAAACTTTTAAAGTCATACCAAGCATGGAGGGGTTGCTGGGTGGCTCCATAATTATATAGGGAAATCAACTTTTCTAAAACTTTGTCAAGGTCTACTGAATTAATCTAGCCCAAGGTTTTCTGCTTTCAACTAACGATATTCTCTTTCTTGAATACCTCTTTCAAAATAAATAGTTAGATGAGTTTAGGGAAGCAATATATGGCATATCCTGACTCAGTTGAACCATATAGCTAGTTCTCGAATATTCCTTCAAAAGCGATTCCCTACAGCACTAAGAAAAATTGGGACTCTATAACATTTCTGCATAAACCTTTATTTAAAGCAAACTTCTCCCATCTCAAGGCAAAACACAGAGTAAAGACAATATTTTTTATTGTATATATTTGCTAGTTGTACAATCGATTTCCATTGATTCGTTTGAAGTTTAAAAACTCGAGATTCGTATTTTGTTAAAACAAAAACGATGTACAAAAGAAGAACACTCACAAAAATAATTTGAACATCTGTAAAATTGATAAAGATATTGTTATATATAGCAATATAACTTTGAACAAATATATTACTGGTATATATTTTAACTCACTGCTGTTTTAGATCGAGGAATAGGGGGTCGGAATCGGATAGCACATGTTTCTTGCAAGAATCATTTTTATTCATTCTAACACATACTATTTTATTCAATCCATAAAATACCAAATTATCAAAATCTCTTTCTATCATGATAAATACAGTTTCACTATTTATAATTTAAATTATTGTATGAAGCATACAGTGTCACTTCACTGATATAATCCCCGCAGATGTTTTTCACAGACAAGATTGATTTTTGTTTAATATCCTACAAAATATATATATCATTTTCTAGCATCCTTTGTTTCTAAAAGGTAACAGATTTTGTTCGTCGAAGCCTGCTCCAAATGACGAGGAAAGCCATCCGCTGCAATACGGTTTTAGAGGAGAAGCACTTTTTTCGATAGCCAATTTAAGGTATCGGTATTGCACAAGTTTTTCTGAATAATTCAATTAATATTGAATAATTTGTGCCTTTTCGTTCTGTCAAAATGTATAGAATATATGAATAATGAGATGTAACTACGCAAAGTTAGTGTTGTTAAATTCAAGTTAGTAACAAAATCAAAGCTGCCTACTATAAAATGATTGTTAAGATTTGAAATTGTAATTCATTGTATATATTGATATATACATCACTAATAGTTGTATTTTGAAGTTTGTAAAAAACATGCAGATTTACACTTTCCTGTTTGTGTCAATTAAAAAAGTTGTATTGCAATTCTTTCTGATTGTTAATTATTGTTCATATGGTTAATAATTCAAAATAGTAACATTAGAAATCATTCAGCTATACAGTCTCTCGCATCTTTGAGTAGCTGCCGATATTTTTAGCCAATAATTTTAGCGCGGATTGCGAAAACGCCCACTTTGTTACGAGTAAAAATTGCGTTTTACTCAATGTAGACTTTATATAATTCTAGAAATCATTCAAATCACATTCAGCTATACGGGTGCACACCGTTTTTAAGTAGCTCTGATATTTTTCTGCTTATAATTTGGAAATGCAGGATCGCGGGTTGCGAAAACGCCCACTTTGTTACGAATAGGGACTTTGTGAATTTGAGTGAAAATGACGTTTAGCTCAATGCAGACGAATTTTGCATATCTAAACTTGGACAACATTCTGGTGTTGCTCTAGCAATGATTAAATTAATATTTATTTCAAATTCTATGGCTTTATTTAATAAAAGCCAGTTATCGCCAAGCGCTTTGTATGTGTAAAACAGCAGTGTGTGATGTGTTATTTGTTCTCCTTGTTTATTTTCTTTATTATTCTACAATTATTAAGTAATTAATTACTAATTACTATAAGTAATTAATTACTGATTACAATCTGTAGTTAATTAGTGTTATATTCATAATTAATTTTGAATTATCAATAATTGTAATTCCTTTTTATTAGAAATCCATTTTTTCTTAAATTTTTGCACAACAAAAGAAATGAAATAAAATCTCGACTTTACTAATATGTTGTTTTATTATATGTTGTTACATATAATAAAATATTTGAGTAAATATTTAATACAAAATGATATTTATAAGACTTCATGGCTTTTTTGAAATCGGAAATCATAAATATATTGATATTGACTTGCTTTATTTTTAATCTACAGTGTCTACCAGGAGTGACAGACAGTTACTGTTGATACAAAATGTATTCGGTAAACTCCCGAAACTTAAAGGTATTTAACATAAAATGGCATATTTAAGTAAGTAGATCAGCTGAAAGTTGATATTTTTAGATTTAAATTCATTAAATTCATTAATGCTAGCTAGCGTTGCAACAAAATAGTCCAACTAATTCTTCAATTGTCAAATTACATTTTGAGGTGTACAGATAATTAAGTCGTGTTCAAATATTTGCCTTTTAATAGATAAGTGAACTATCAATCCTTAAAAGCCTTTATGCAAAAAAGGTTAATATGAACCGAAAATTATAGTGAAGAGCCGTATGTTGAAATGTTTGTTGAAGGCATTCTACAAAGTCTGTTTTCCTTGAGAAAATTACATTTCCGTTTATTCTAGTAAAGTCATTGTTACTAGAATACATTCAAAATTATTACTAAGTTCAGCGGTACTAGTTTTTCTGTTCGTACTTCTCAATATTTTCTTAACTTTTATTAAGAAACAAACTCCTTCCCGTGATAGCTATTAATAGCTATAGCATAAGCACTAATTTATCTGGATTATACGACAAATTGCAGCCTATCTCAATCTGCGGTTGTCAGTCCTCGGTTGGAAGTATATTTTGTGCACTCGATTATACAAAAATTATACACTTTAAATTAATTTTATGAAATTAATGTCGATAAGTTTTAGCTAAACATCTAAATGTCGTCTGAATGATTAAAATTCGGATATATTAAATCAATTTTGTAACTAATTACAAATTACTGATTTTGCTTTATTATTTAAGTGCATTCTTAAACAAGTTGATTGCTGTTTTTGTTCAAGTGATGTTGTTTTGCATTTATGGTATACACGTTTTGTTTGTTTTCGGTTTTTTAGTATCTTGTTATCGTTTGAATAATGATAACACGATAGAAAGTGATAACGATAACATGATTAAATTAGTAAAATACTAATACTTAGAATGTAAGTAGAAAATTCGTTTCGAGGAAGGCATAAATAAAATTTATTACCTATAAATAATAAATTTCTTGCAGTCAATAAACTTAAAACGTTTATTGATGGCAAGAAATAATTGAATACTTTTTATTGGTGAATTTATATTATTTACACCAAATAGGTTTTATTTTATGCTGAAAAACTTATCGATTATTCAATTGAGTGAATTGTTTTCTTATCGAGATATAAGAAAACAATTTATACAATCGTATTCTACATAAAAATGATCATTTGATTAAATGAACATTTTTTTTCGTGAAAATGCATACTTACGGAATTATTAAGTGTTTAAATTTTAACACAAAAAATAAATCGTAAAATAGATACGGGTAATCTCATCAAATTAAATCAGACGTTTTACAGATAAATTTAAAAACGATATATTTTCATAAAAGAAAAACTTTAAATCGAACATATTGGGCGGAAATATGGGTTCAAATTTCATAATATGTCCATAACTTTTTTTTATTTCGCATTGGATTGTTTATGATAAAAGGTCAATTAAGGCAGCTTGATGGACTACAATTTTCCCTGAAAAAAAAGCATTAAGTGTTTTTTTAATCTAATTTAGCATACAAAGAGCAAATAAGTTTTGGTCTTAGCAAAGGTCGCTAAGAATACGTGCTTACAACCTATCACATAAATAACTTAGCGTGGAAGAAAACAATCATAATTTGTCATGATTAATGCATAAACAAATTTTGCTTTATTGATTCTTTCATATTTTTAGCAAGATAAGCATAAAGACTAGACATAAGTCTTCTGATTACGGATGGCATATAAATATTAACAACAGTTCTCCACAAACTAATGATCGAAAAAAAACTATTTGCCAAAGACAGGTATTTTGATTTTATAATGAAATTACAATTATTCAAACACAATGCTCATTTTAATAATATATTTGTTATAAATTGTTTATTCACTTATATTATATTGTTATTTATTGGTGGAGAGAGTGAAGTAAAATATTTATTTAATCTCGAATTTTCAATAGCCTACTGCTATCATCATCATCTTCATGAGCAAATGCTACAAAAATATTTTACAATTTAAGTATTTTTAATCCACTGTGTGTTTATTTATTTTCTAAGTCATATTTACTACTTAAATCTTAAAATTTCATAGTAAAAGCGTTTCGTGAAACTAACAACTAAACTAAGATGTACTAAATAGTATAGTATTAGTATTAACTAATATACCACAATTTTACATTTGAAATAATTTTATCGATTGATCGAGTTTTTTTTTGATATTTGTAAAAAGATTATTAATACATAATACAGTTAAAATGAATTGCAATCAATTGAATGCCGGTCTAATTTAGGCAAACAACCTCCTTAGTTAAATTATAAATTGATTATTCACTCATATTATATTATTATTTATTAGTGGAGAGAGTGAAGTAAAATATTTATTTAATCTCGAATTTTCAATAGCCTACTGCTATCATCTTCAGGAGTAAATGTTACAAAATACTTGTAAAAAAATGTTTTGTAACATTTACTCCTGATGATGATAGCGGTAGGCTATTAAGAATTCGATTAAATAAATATTTTACTTCACTCTCTCTACTGATAAATAATATATTTGTATTTATATTATACTTCATCTTTTATATATAACTGTTGCAAATGAGATTTATTTTATTATATACTAGTTTTGGCAATGCACCAGATTGAAGAAACAAATTACACACCATCAATTATATATTAAAATCACAAAATAACTTTATTGCATTTGAACAATTTCACGTAAAAATCTATTATGATAACATAAGAAAATATCCTTTATAACTGATATTCTATATTCAGTAAGTTGTAGCAAATATCATTTTCTACATTCAGCTATATGCTGAATAGGATCTTGACAGCAAGTAAAGATTAAATCATCACCTTTCGATGTACAAAATTAAAATATCGGTTTATTGATCTTCAATTATTACATTTCTCATATGATCGTGATTGAATGTAGCAATTTATATTGCTACATTCATTGCCTGATCATAATTATCTGCTCAACATATATTGCCACTTATATTATTGCCATTATTATGTTGGCAACATATATCGCCATATTCTTTTTAGATAATATTAATAGAGCTATAAATATGATCGTTATATTCTCTTTAGAGAATATTGATCTTTAAATAAACATGATCGTTATATTCTCTTTTGAAGTTATTGATCGTTATATTAATATTATCGTTATATTTTCTATAGATAACATTTATCGAGATATAAATAGCATCGTTATTTTCTCTTTAGAGAATATTAATCGTTTAATAAATATGACGTTATATTTTTTTAGAGAATATTGATCGTTAAATAAATATGTTTCTTATATTCTCTTTAGAGAATATCGATCTTGATATAAATATGATCGTTTTATTTCCTTTAGACACTATTAATCGTTAAATTAGTACAATCGTTATATTATATTTTGAGAATATTGATCGTTAAATAAATACGATCGTTATATTATCTTTTAATAACTTTATCGATATATAAATATGATCGTTATATTCTGTTTAGATATTAGTGATCGTTTAATGAATATGATCGTTATATTCTCTTTAGAGAATGTTGACGTTTAATAAATACGATCGTTATTATTGTTCGATAATATTGATCGAGATATAAATATGATCGTTTTTTCTCCTTGGATAATATTGATCGTTAAATAAATATGATCGTTATATTCTCTTTACATAATATTGATCGAGATATAAATATGATCGTCAACTTCTCTTTAGAGAATATTGATCGTTAAATAAATATGATCGTAATATTCTCTTTAGATAATATTGATCGAGATATAAATATAGTCGTTATATTCTCTTTAAATAATATAACTTTACAATCCATTTTACGTAGTACGTGTGTGTTTATAACACATCGGTATTAAAATAGCTTATTCGGGTAATGCTTAAAACGTATATTGCGTCGTTATCACTTAAAATAATATTTTTTGTTTAGAAAGGTACGACAGTAGTTGTTGAAGATTTGTTTTATTCGTTGCCGGTTCGTCGAAAGTATTTATTAAATCATTTGCGAAACGAACAAACTGAGCTTATTCGTATTATACAGGCATATGCGCTATTGTGTCCTGGAAATTGTCGAATTACGTTAACACTTTACAATCCCAAACAAAATCGATTGTTCTCTACCGCTGGGGTTGAATTAAGGAACAAAAATAGCGTAACAATTAAAAGAGAGCGTTCACAGTCCATTTGCGATGATGAGTATTACATTTTTGGAGGACCTTGCTTTTGGCAACATCATTTGTCTTCTATATTCGCGATTTCAGCAAAGCTTAGTTCAATAACGCGAATTCACTTCAATGGTCAGTTTTCTCAGATAATCGCACTCGTAACTAAACCGGATGACATAAATTTGGTCAACGATAAGTCGTCAGCTTCTCAATCAAGCAAGAATACTGTTTGTGGACACTGGATTTTTATTAATTCTAGATTAGTGCGCAACACTGCGATTGTACGGGCAGTAAATACATTCTACTCTGAACGGATATTCCCATTTATCGCTTATGCTAATAAAATTGACATTGCCTCTCAGCGCAAAAGGCTATTCGCCTGTATTCATTTTAAGTTATCAGAAAAAGATATCGATGTCCATCTCGCTCCAAACAAACAAACAATTTCGATACGAAATGAAATGGCAATAATTAACGATTTAAATTCGGCGTTGGAGCAAGCCCTTATTCACGAAGTCCGCGATATAAAATTGCTGAAAAAAGAAATCGACATCTCAAGCTGTAGCGATTCTATTGTAAGAAATGAGTCATCCAATATTCACGTCAAATCTGAGCCTTTAGAAAATTTAGCGGTTAATCAATCATTAATTGACTTGAATACGAATCGATCATCTGCTGGTTTAATCACTCAAGCCGTCCTTACCAAACCTTTACATGAAGTTAGTAATAAAAACATTAACATGAATGATATTGGCAATATCAGTTCTCACAAATCTTGCCAATGTGATAATGTATCTGATAAATTTACAAATAAAAGATTTGCTTTTGATCAAATCAAATTTAAAGATAATGAAAGTCTACCATCTGAACAATCACAGCATACTCCATCAGCAGTATGTACAGTAGATACACTGATGTTCCTTAAAAGACCTTTGCAGACAGTAATTGATCGAGAAGGTAGTGACCCGGTGTTGAGCGATATTCACAGTAAAAGACCTTTTCTGACAGGAGAACTTGATAATGTACCCGCTAATAGTACGAAACGACAGTTAGATGATTCGTTTGGACTATCATCCGTCTATCTAACAACCGCCAAAGACTGCAACAATGGCTCACGATCTGTGGAATTAGATAACGAAATGATAGATATCGCTAAAACACTCATTACTGATAGACAATCTATTAGTTGCAAATGTTCTGATCCTTCTATAAATCTAATCGAAAACAAGGAAAATGTTTCGAAGCACACTGCTACCAATACGCAATGGTTCAGGCAGAAAATGATTTTATCTGATCGTTTAGTGTACTTATCAACTGATACTATATTAGATCATATTGCTAGCTATTCATACACTCAGTATTTGACAGGCGAATGTCATAGAATAGATGACAGCAAAAATATAAATTCAACAACTACACAAGCTGATATTAGTGACGACCGATTTTTTACTAGAATTCAAGATAACGAATCGAAAGTTGTCGACGAGTTCAATAAAAAGATTTACCCTGAGGATTTTTCAAGGTATTTATACGCAAAAGCTAATGTTTATAGCCGAGGTCACTGCGACATTATCTATACACGAGAATGAAATTTAATTTTGAGGATTATCATAAGATAACATTAGGAAGCACGTTTATTTTGTTTACCAAAATAACAATAATTAAAGTATAGATTGTAAAATTTTACGGCTATTTTGCTATGACAAATAAATTGTTCACTGAGATTTCGTCTCGAATGTCGCCGTAAATACAGAAATAAAGTTAGCATTTGTTATTTGAGCGAAATATTTGCACATATCGCTAAGTTATTTCCTTTTTCGTTACTGAATTAATCATATTAATGTGTACTTAAATATCGAGACAGCAGGTGGATCTAACATTTGTGTTTGGACGAATATCTTTGAAATTCCACAGATAGAATGATGACTGAAAATTACTGTTATACGGTATTTTCGAGCAGTATGTTTTATACTTTCGTCTTATTTAGGATATGAATTATGCGATCCAATTTTTTTTCGATTTGAAGGAAATGAAAAACGTTTTAAAATTAAATTGAATATTTGAACCAATATGTATTAATTTTAAATACAAGTATACTGTCTCGCTTTACATTTAACGTTGGTATAATCAACGTACATTTGCAATGTATGATTTTAAACGGTAGACAAAAACTTCACAAAGAGAAACAGTCTGCAGCCCTAATAAGCTTTCATCATACATATTGATTTTTTGTGATTCGAAAATATTGTGAAATTTTAGAATGTTCTGGAGTTTAATAACAAATTATTTTAATAATATGTTATCAGGTAATAATTAACAGGTTATTTAATCAATTACAGGTTCTAAGTAACTGTTATTTAATAGATTATTTGATAAAAATAGCAGCTCCATAATGGCGGGTTCCCGAAAATTCGTTTTTTTATTAATAAAAATAGCTTTTTTTATTTCGATAAGCTGTCATTTTGGAATTCGATAAATTGTGAAATGTGATAACATGATACTTTTGGAATTTAATAATAGCGAAATTTCAGTTATCGTAAGAATTATCATTGATATATACAATCTACCTATTATGTATATATCTATTATTACGATTGTTTTATAAATTGAAACGATTGAAGATGCATCAATTTCAAAATATAAAATATTATATATTATGATTGTATTTCCATAAAGAGCAATTAGTAATTGCCAAATAATTAAATGAGTCTGTTTAATAAGTATAACGATAAGCAAGGATTAACGTTGAATTTATATATTTTTCGGTACATACAGATTATACTTATTCAAACTTTACTAAAGATTGTACATATATCATGTATTCGGCACTAGCATTCTCTTTGATGGTCTTTTGAGTAAGTCCTGAAAGTTAAGATAATTAGCTACCACACCGGATAACAACAACGCAAGTAACACATTTACGTTAGGTTAATAATATTTTATATTTTAGTCTATAATTCAAACCTTCATCAATTCTGTCTCAATTTACATTTATATTTTAGTCTATAATTAACACCTTTATCAATTCTGTTTCAATTTACACATTTGTGTATACATTTACAAAATTCATTAATTAGTTGAACTCCTTTGTTCGATTAGATCAGCTTAATCGGAACGATAAAAAATATAATTTTTCCATTCGCAATTAACCCCGCCAGTGGTCTCTAAGCGATCTGAATATATAATGTTTGCGCCATGAGACGTGCAGAATAACTATATAAGCCTCAAATTATAAAGTAATTTGCTTATTTATTGAATATATTAAAATCCAAAAATACAAACTACTGGATGCAAATATATTGCATTTCAACTTTATGCCTATAATTAAATGATTTTACATGATAAACCATGTCTTTGATTCTTCAACCTTTAACATATAGGTTATTGATCTGAATTATTTCCAGATGTTTATTATTATCTTTATTTAATTCGTAAATGTAATGATTTTTAACATGCTTTCTAAAAATATATATAATGTTCAATGTTTCATTTAAAATATAAAATTGCATTTTTAATATAATTATTTGAACTATGAATTTTATATTACAAATTTATAACTGATAAATTATCATTGTAGTTAACTAGCAACTATCACGATATTTATTTCATGTAGATTCTAATTGTAAAACTATAATTCGCAAATATTAATAACACCGATATTTGCATTGTTGTTTGAAATACAATTTACTTCAAGGATTTTGTTTAGAATATATGTATTATTGAAATATGTTTCTCATATTTTTACATGATCGTCAGAACGTTTCAGTTGTGTTATTTTACTATTCTCGCAATACTAGTAACAAGCACGTCAGAATTATAATCAATATAAAATTGAGTGTTTAATGCCACGCGCGTCGCAAGCAACACATGCGCTGCGCGTGGCACATAGCCCGTCTTTCGCACTTTAATGTATAAACTATTTGATATATACTACTAAATCCACTTGTCATCTAATTTATTATTGATAATATTAAAATCAAATACTCTCTAGGGAATGGATTATAAGTCAGTAATTGCAGTGGATTACAATTACAATATTCTTATTGTTTTATATTCCAGATTTTAAAAATTAATTAGAGCCGTTAGTTCTCACGCTATACCATTGTCATTACATAGAGAGAGGTATTTATGGTTCAAATTTAATCAAATGTTATTTATTATTTTCTTTATAATCTTTTAATAAGGGAAATTAACCTAATAAAAGTCGCAAGTAGGGACTTTTATCGATGGTCTCAAGTATTGACCTTTTTAGCGGTAGCAAGTGCACCCTTGTCTGGTGGTTTGGAACACAAGGCTTAAAAGCAAAACACCAAATGTTTTAAACACATGAGGTTTAGAAGCTTAAACTTGTTATAAAACCTTATTTTATGGTGAAATTTGCCATCTAATAAATATTACTATTTTAAAACAAAAATTCTGATTCCATTCTTAAGTTTTTAAAATTACAATCTTGTAATATACTGACAGCATTTTTTGGTTAACAAACGTATTCAAATTTGATGCAAATAGTGCAATTTAATTGCAAAATTATACATGCGAAACTTGTTTATACTATATAAAATTAATTAAATTGAAATACCTCATAATCTACTTGAAGAACTACCAATCTCATTGTGAACGTTGATAAAATACTGATTCTTTTAAATGAATTGACAATCATTTAGTCGATTGTAAAATAGTATTTTGCATTCTGTTGAAATCACAGATTTCAACTTTTGATACAAATAGATTTTCTTATTCATGAATTAAAATTATTAAAAATTGATTTATCATTGTAAACAATAATCATTTGTGTTGTTTTATGTTTTTATTTAGAATGAAAGTTATTGGCCAGTTTAATCTTGCCTTCATTATAACAAAGTTCAAAAATCACCTATTCATAGTCGATCAACACGCAAGTGACGAGTGCATTCATTTTCAAAATCTGTTGCAAAGTCCTTGGTCCCAACAGACCCTTTTGAAGTCTCACACTATTGATATGGATCCACTGTTAGAATTAAGCCTAACTGAAAATCTAGAGGAGCTTACTTCGCTCGGGTTTGATATTTTGTTGTAATTAGTCACATCTATTTGCTCTAAAATAAATGTATTGTGCTAAATTTAGGTAATAATTTATTCTAAATTCGTCTTGAAATACAATTAAAAATTATTTTAAATAATCGATACCAATCCATTATTGATAAATAATTATTAGAGCTGGATCAAAGAAAATAAGATTTTTTTTGATATTTCGCTAACTTCTGTTAGCATCTTCAGAATGATTAATAATTAATAATTAATTATTAATTAATTATTAAAAATTAATAATTAATTATAATAATAATTATTTGCTCTAATAATTAATTATTAAAAATTATTTTTATTTATGCAATTTTATGTCGTAATGTATTTTATTTATTTGCAAACCTTTAAATGCATTGTAAGAACAATACTGCCCATTAATAATTCTATTTTTATAAGTAATTAATATTGTTGAAAGGCCTCTTATATTTATAATAATAAAAAAGTATCTTATGTAGCAATACACATAAACATTTCCAAACTCGGCAAAAATATTATTATTCCTTTTCGAATTACATTTTTATTGTGTATTTTGAGCATATGCAATACATTCGTTTTTCAAAATATAGAGAATAAATGTTTTGAAAGACAAAGTTATTAATATCGCGCTTTACGAATCGTGCATTCGTTAAGAGATATGTTGGGTATTATTGCTCTTTACTTAGGAGGCTTGAAAGTAAAAAATGTTTTAAAGCCTAATGATTGTGTCATTTGGTATCTAAATATCTTTATTTAAATTTAAAATAGTAATATTTGGTTTCCTTGAAATTTTGTTAAATCAGATCAGCTTAAAATGATAAATAAAATAAATCATTATAAATTATAATATAAGATTATATATAATTTATATAAAGTTAAAATTTAAAATAAAAATCAACTTTTATAAATTAAGTAACAAATAATATATGACGCCTCCCAATAATAAATAGCGATCATTAGAAGCAAGTGCGATGTTATCAGATTCCAGCCCTTATTCTTAAATCCAATATAACAGCAGGTCCAAATATATGCAAATGATGAATTTCCTCTAATGAAATTTTATTATTCTGTGTATATTATTCTAATTAAGAGTATATTATTTACTATTAATCCATAACAAATGTTCGCTTAAGAGTTTAAATTCGTTTTTAATAAAATTTTGTTGATTTATATATTTTACTATTTTCTGATTGATTTTATATTTATATAATCCTAGTTTAAAATATGTATCTATCAATTATTATTGAGTACAAGACAAAGCTGCAAATGACTGTTCAGTCTGTTCACTGTTGATAAATTTTAGATGAGTTTATAGTTGATAAGTTTATAAATTGACTAATAAATAAGGGACGTTGTATTAGAATAAGGATTTGAGATCATCAGGAGGAATTGCTATGCTATCAGGTTTCGTCCCCAAACATATTTTTTAATAAAATATGTATTTTAATGTATGTTTTGATATGTATTTTAAAAAATACATATTTTTTTGTAAAACTGATTTTTTATGTTATTTCAGCTTTTAAAATAAAAAATATTATTATTCTTTCTTCTCACAATTTAAATTTTTTGCATAAAGATTACAGAATTATAAAATAAGCTTCTGATTTTAAATTCAAATAAATAACTCAATCAAGCAAACCATTCATGTTTGATTATTTATAAGAATTTATCACTTTTGACGTTACCTATTTTATCACTTATGATATAATTTCTATTCAAATCATCTTAACGATTAACTTTGATATGTTTAAAAAAATACTAAACAAAACATAATTAAATACACAAATAGACAACACATTATTAAAAGTAAATTTAAGCTTTTTTAAATGTTAACTGTAATTGAAATTTCAAAAATGTCCTTTTAATTATCTGAAAAGAAATATAAATATTTGCTTGCTTTCCTAGGTCTCGTATTTTATAAGTTAAGATTACTCTTTTTGAAGTATTAGTCACATTTGGTTCAAATTCGATTTCATATTTACCGCAATCTGTTTTTCTTAGAATTTAATATTTAATGTTTCTGACTTGTACATGACTGTACTAGTATTTTTGATACAAATATTGATTGCATGCACGGCTATTTTCTTGATCATTGCATCTAATTAGTATCATCTACTAATTTTTACAAATGTATATGGACAAATTGATATTGTTGATTAAAGAGTGGATTTACAAAATTAATATTGGTGTGGATAACATCCTAGTTGAATAAAGTTTGTGCAATTGTCCGATTTAGACCATCACTATTGTTTTAACAAATAAAAATATATAAATTTAATTTTAATAAAATTTATTAATTAAAATTAATAGTTTTCCTAGATAAAATTAAAATTAAATGTAATAAAATTAAAATTTTAAGTTTACTTTATGGTTGACTTTTTAATTTTCGTTATAAGGTTCAGCTTGAAGATTGACGATGATTGCCCCGCAGGTTCTCGGGTAAAGCTTTATGGGCTACCAGTTATTTCTGGACTACAACTTGGAGTGGAAGATCTTATAGACTTTTTGAAAAGGAGAGTACACTGTAAAACTGATGCGAAAGGGATTATTTTAAAGCTATCGACTGTTCAACGTTGGCTAGCTAGTCAGGCGTGCCGTTATTCTGTCATGTTCGGAACAGCACTCAATCGTAAAGAGATGCAAGATATCTTGCTTCAGATGTCAAAACTAAACAAACCATGGGTACGCATTTTTGTTGTTGTTTTGACTGTTTCATTCTCGAATTATCCCAAGATAAAGAGCTAAAATAAAATGTTGCTTTTAAAAATCTAAATTTAATTTATTTATATAAATTAAATTTACTCTATTTTTTAACGATAAGATCCAATTTGTGAGATCCAATTTAGAAAGAACTATGAGTTGTCACAACTATAGTTGTCTTTGTTGTCACACACGTTTTTGATATTTTCAAATATTTTTTTATATTTTCGAATAAATTTCTGACGTAATGTTTGTTTATTACGGTTTATTATTAAACGTTTGTGGAACAATTTAATAATGGACATCGTAATTATTACTATATATTCGAGACTAGAGTATACACGATGTTATTTTTGCTTTAGTAATATTTCCGTACACGTTCGCACATGTAACGTCGTCAATTTGTAACAAAGCTTGATGTCTACTGAGAGTCTTTAAGATATCGACTAATGAAAAACATTTCGTGCCTCTTTTACAAGAAAATGAGAGATTTCCGTGGGCATTTTTCTGTTTGTATGATGTAGGAGCCACGAAAGAATCGACAAAACGATATCGGCCCTCCTCTGCATCCAGTAGTGGGAGGTACCTGGTACTGATGAGTCAGAATAATGACGGAACAGTATCTGGTATCGTTTGTCGATTCTTTCGTGGCTGCCACATCATACAAACAGAAAAATACCCACGAAAATCTCTCATTTTCTTGTAAAATACAAATAAGTTGGCAGATAAATAGAGAGAATGCGCTGGCATTAGCCAGTGCTCTTTGCTAATGATCCTTTTGGTGAAGCATGTACCTAGTTTGCTAGAAATTTTCTAGCTCTAAGTACCTTTGACATACTCGTGCCGTCTGCCGGTCCTCCTCTGCATCCAGTAGTGGGAGGTATCTGGCACTGATGAGTCAAAATAATGACGGTACCTGTATCGTTTTCTCGATTCTTTCGTGGCTGCCACATCATACAAACATTTCGTGCCTCTTTTCTCATTCACAGTTTTATATAGTAACATACAACTTCTTTCGGAATTTTCGAGCAGGATCAATAAGATACTATTTTATTTTTCATATTTCGCTAGTTGCTGCTAACATCACCAGAAACCTAACTAAGCAAAACGATTTGTTCCTGTTTACGAGTTTCTGATGATGCTATGAATTGCCACTGTTTTTAATTTTTGTTAGTTAAAATCGATTGTGGTTGACTTGGGGTACTGCACTGAATTTGCAATTTGCATCTTCCCAATCACTGCAATGTAATGCAAAATGTGCAGGCAGCTTCCTCTATGCAATGTGATGACAATTTAATATTTTGTGTTTTTAATTTAGAATTGCGCTCATGGCAGACCAACGATGCGATGTTTAACTTCGATTGGGAAATACAAAAAGCAAACAATATTTGCCTCATATTAAGAATATCCCGTGTATACTGTGTCATATTACTTATGTAATTGAATATCAATCTGTAATTGCATTTTTGATTTCAAAAATAATAACAAATTTGTTTAATTGCAAATCAATTATATGTATTCAAAACAGGTAATCAGTATCAACACATAAATTGTATGTATTTTGTATCACTTCGTTATATTAGAGAATAAGCTTTAGTGTCTATTGCAAAAAAAATTATCAAGAACGTTATCTACTTTACATTGTATAAACTAAAAGGGAACGTAAAATTTATTTTAGAACTGAAAGCTTTATACTAAATAAAGCTTTCCCACGAGAAAATACATTCATCTAAGTCATGTAACAGACTAAATAGTACAGAGATTATAACAACAAGGGAAATCTTATGTAGTTATATTAAATTGATACCCAATATGACATTAAATGTCCGTATACTAGTATGCACAGTTTTTGAGTCTATCACAATCAAATAAAAGCTAGTTAAGCAAGTTATTATACATATATCAGCTCTTAAAACTCAGACATTTAATTTAAATAATGATTAGCTTTTTGAACATATTTAGTGCCCGTATTCAGGCATGCTATTATTAATATATTATGCTGTCAGAATTACAAAAGAAATGCTACGATGAGATTGTCGCAAATGACAAACTCACTGTTTGAAGCTAATTGGATCATCAGTAGCGTGTACTCCCCATAACTGGATTGAAGGAGAAGAAGGGCTATACGGTGATTTAAAGCAACTAAAATTTCATGTTCTCGTGCAATTATTAGCCATTACTAAGAGCCATATATGCAATTATTAGTCATTATTAATTTCCATGTTCTCTGGATATTATTACTATATTATCCCACCACTATAGAATACTGACAGCACCTTTGTATGCTCAGAGACCTTTAATGCTGATGTTTTAATGCGAACTTTAATGCTAATATTACTTTTAATGCGGGTGTCTTAGACAATTATCAAGATATATAATTTGACAATAACAATATCATTTGAGTTTTTTTAAATTTATTCTTAAGTTTTAGTTGAAAATCACATAAGCATTCTTTAATCGAGTATATCTAAATAAAAACAGATAAATGTAGGTTTTTGTTATAGTAAACTATCTAGCATGTAATCTGGATTAATCACTAATATAAATATAATTTGTTTATAAACAAATATAATTAGTTTATAATTGGTTTATAAACAAATATAATTTTTTATAATTCGACAATAGCAATATCATTTGAGTTTTTTTAATCTATTCTTAAGTTTTAGTTGAAAATCACATAAGCATTCTTTAATCGAGTATATCTAAATAAAAACAGATAAATGTAGGTTTTTGTTATAGTAAACTATCTAGCATGTAATCTGGATTAATCACTAATTTAAATATAATTTGTTTATAAACAAATATAATTAGTTTATAATTGGTTTATAAACAAATATAATTTTTTATAATTCGACAATAGCAATATCATTTAAGTTTTTTTAAATTTATTCTTAAGTTTTAGTTGAAAATCACATAAGCATTCTTGTATCGAGTATATCTTAATGGAAACAGATAGATGTAGGTTTTTGTTATAGTAAACTATCTAGCATGTAATCTGGATTAATCACTAATATAAATATAATTTGTTTATAAACAAATATAATTAGTTTATAATTGGTTTATAAACAAATATAATTTTTTATAATTCGACAATAGCAATATCATTTGAGTTTTTTTAATCTATTCTTAAGTTTTAGTTGAAAATCACATAAGCATTCTTTAATCGAGTATATCTAAATAAAAACAGATAAATGTAGGTTTTTGTTATAGTAAACTATCTAGCATGTAATCTGGATTAATCACTATATGATTATAATTAGTTTATAATTTGTTTATAATTTGACAATAACAATATCATTTAAGATTTTTTTAAATTTATTCTTAAGTTTTAGTTGAAAATCACATAAGCATTCTTGTATCGAGTATATCTTAATGGAAACAGATAGATGTAGGTTTTTGTTATAGTAAACTATCTAGCATGTAATCTGGATTAATCACTTATACAAATAATTAAGCATCATCCCGAATGCTTTCCGTTCTTGTTTAATAACATGACTACTATATTTATGATTATTTTGGTTCACAAACTTCAAAACTATTTTGTAATTATTTATCTGGATTTTTTGTAGTGTTATTTGAAAGTATCTTATCAATTTTTACGACTTTTTCTCTTCCGTGATCATCGGTAATGACTCAACAGTTACGCCATCATGCAGATCGTTAATATCAACGCTGGCCACAGTTTGCTTATCAAATTGTAAAGCCACAGATTTTCTAAAAGATGTAAGCACCAATATGTTGAAACATTGACAAATTTTTGCATCTCACCCGTATTTGCTAATGTATGGAACTGATTTATTTATTTCATCATTTGAATGCACCATTGGCAGATAATAAGATCTTTGTACTTCTAGAATTTGGCCAATGTGCCTCTGACATTCGCAATTAACATTTAAACCATCTTTCAGTAATCTAATCTGTGTAGCCACGTGTCTACCCTAATTGCAAATGCATATATATATTTGTTCCAAGTTAAAACATAAATTTTAATTTGTAAGTTAGATTTTTTTTAATTTTTTTAAACTTTTCTCGTTTATACATAAATTTTAATAAAACTCGATTAAATACATCGTTAAAGAGCGATATTTAGTATATCATCAAGATACCATGTGCTTAAGAAATTGATTGAATTTACTCTTATAATCTTTCATAATCTATATAATAGATTTAAATGACTATTGTATTTCAAATTTGACATAAGCTCATCTAATAAATTTTATTTTATTTACCTGTGTATTTATCAAAAACTTGTGTATTTATTGATGGTATTACAACCGATCAGGTTATAACACAGATCAACAATTTTAGCATAACCATAACAAACATTTGTATAAACACATTGCTTATACGATTAACATATAAAGATCAGATCAGCTTACTGAGTCTACGTATTTTCTACTATTTATAAATTAAAAATAATGCTAAATAAAAATAAATAATTGTTATAAGATTTTTTATAATTTATATCAAGTTACAATTTAAAATTGAAATTTTAAATAAAAGTCAATTTTTATAAAATTGACTAGTAAATAACGAGGATTTATCATAATAAGCATTATAGGTCATCAAGAGGAACTGCTATGTTATCAGGTTTCGGCCCCTAACTCATCTACCCAACATAGCAGCGGGGCCAAATACATGCTAATGATGTATTTCCTCTGATAAAACTATCTAGTATATTATTCTAATACAAAGTATATTATTTATTATCCATCCATAAAAATTTGCCACTTAAGAGTTTAAATTTATTCTTCATATTATTGTGTTGATTTATATATTTTACTATTTTCTGCTTGATGTTATTTTTATAGTAACCTAGTTTAAAATATGTATCTATTAAATTATTTAAATGATTTTGAAGAAAGCCAATATCATTACATATTGTTGCAATTCTTAAAATTTCATTATTTAATGTATTATATTTTATATTATATGGTATGCATGAATGCTCATGCAAAAATATGTTTCTTGTAAATTTAAATATGTCATCTTTACGATATAAATTAATAGTAGTTTTAGTTAATGTTAATTTAATGTTCATATCTAGATATACACCTTCTTTATCATTAATATTGGTTTTGTTAAGAATAAGGCTTTCTGGATAAATTTGTTCACTAATTGAATAAAATCATTAGAATTAAATACACATATATCATCAATATATCGAAACATATATTTCATATATTTATAAAGTTTAGATTTAGTTTTTACACAGTTATGAACAAATTCATATTCTATAAAGCTTAAAATCAAGTCAGCTATAATTGGGCTACTATTACCTCTTATTGGAACACCTTTTATTTGTCTAACTATATATGTCCCTACTTTTTACATATTCATTCACATATTTACGACAATCAAGATTTGAAGTGGTCATTTCTAAAAGATTGCCCAGCTAGTTTACGAAACTTTTTTTCAATTACAATATAGCGTCGATGGCAAGTACGCATACATCTGTAATGCACCCTTTCTCTTATTTAATATTATTTTATATGTAAATATATTAATTTACCTTTCATTTTTCCTCAGTATATAAAAATTGTAGTGTATGTTTAAGTATTTCACTTTTTGACAATGATATTAGGATAACTAAATTCAATAGATTATTTAAATGCTCAGGTAAATTAATCGACGATAATGCTTTGATAAATTAAGCACATTTATGGAAATATACCTTGTATACTACTTAAAGCTAAAATACTAATGCCTTTGGCACCAAAATGATCATCGGAATCATATAGAAGAAATTCGGCTTATTTTGCTTGACTAAGCGTAGCAAGTGCATTTATTTAAATATATCAATGCTGCCAAATAATACAGCAGTTGTAGATGTTTAAAATTATAAAGTATCTCATTTGTAAATATTTTTTATATTTTTGTTATTAAATATTTTAAATATTTTTATTTATCATTATGTTTAATTTATAAATAATTTAATTACGTAGCCTCAGTTACCTGATCTGATTTATAGATTGCTTGGGTTTGAAATGTGTCCAGGCGAGAATATTTCTAATGTTGACAGTCATACGCTACTGATTACGAAGAAATGAATAGCGTCAGCGATATCTTACTCTCTACCTACAATTTATCGTTGTCTGGATCCTTTCCTCTTGGACTTGCCAAGCTGTAACTTCATCATCGAGGCTGATCTTATTTGAACTAATCACTAAATTTCAATACTTACATTAGTATGGAATTTTGGAGCAAGATAATTAGAACACTAATTTATTTTTATATTTCGCAAGCTGCTGCTTATCGCATCATCAGAAGCGAAACATACAATGTTTTTAAACAATTTTTATGTTATATTCAAGTGCACACAATCACCTTTACTTCATTGTTTGAACATATCATCCAAATTGCTAGATAAAAATATTTAATGGACAATGGAATTAGAAGTTGAAGATATTATGACATTTTAGATGTCGTTGTTAGTAGAAGAGCAAATGATATTTAAAAAACATGTGTACATCACAAAAGTTTAAATATTCAAAAGTTTAAATATAAGCGTATTTTAGATTAAATTAGAAGTAGTAGTTCATTAAGGAATAACATAGAAGTGGAGGAAATACTAAAGTGTATTGAATATTGTTGTAGTGGACAATATAGAAGCGTATTTCTTAATACATTAATGAATTAGAAGTGAAAGGTAATATGACATTTTAGATGTCGTTGTTAGTAGTAGATGAAATGATATTTCAAAAACATCCGTACATCACAAAACTTAAAATATTCCAAATATTGTTTTATTGAATGCTAATGTACCTAACTATTAGAAGTTATTCGCAGCTCATTTTAGTTGTATTTGAGTTGTAAAATTTAAATGTTTCATATTTAAATGAATTAGACGCAAAAGACAGTAATAAAAATAAAACAAAATCATCGCTTACAACATCGTTACAAAATATTCAATTAAATATTTTCTTTATTATTCGACATGATATTATTACGACTTTTACGAATGTAATAAATACGCTTCTAGTATTTCTTTATTCAATATGGCCATTTTGTGTTTTATCAAAAGGAACAGCTTGTTTGAATAAAAAATACTAGAAGCGTATTACATTCGTAATAATATGGTGTCGAATAATGAAGCAGATATTACATTAAATATTTTGTAAAGATGTTGCACACGCTTATTTTGTTTTATTTTTATTTATCGTATTTTTGTTTGATCTTTCTTTAAACCGGCATTTGTGTTTGCTCCATTGTTTTATTCCTTCAATTTACCGATATGTTAAAAATACAATATGTCAAATGTTAAAGAATACAATGCTTAATAATTCAATTGTTTATTTATTGAAGATCGTCGAACACAAAATTCACGTCACCAAAATGGCGGTGATTTTGTACACTTGAATATAAAATTAAAAACTTTATAAAATATTAAACAGAGAAAAATCGGCACTTTTAAAATGTGTGTGAGTACATGAAAATTTTTAATGAATTGAGCGTAAATGTTAAAATGAATAGTTTTAATGATTTTAGTTCAAATTTTATAAATAATCAATTGTAGTTTTTAAGAAATAATAATTTTTTATAAAATTTTAATGCAAATAAACATATGCGGACAAAACGACCAGCATTGCCAAAATACAATCCTAAGGCCTTGCACATGAAGAAGCTCCTCTGGGGATTAAGAGCTGATTCTAATCCGTTTGATCGGAGGAGGTTTCTCATGTGCCGACTCCAAGATCAAATATATGAAGAGTCGTTGAAGCGTGATGCAAGAAAGCTGCTGTTCTTCAATACTTTCTCAAAAGAATGGTGGTCATCCATAAGGAGGACCACCTTTCGGTCTTGGAGAGCAGCAGCTTCCAAGTGGATTGCTTCAAAAAGCATTAAGATTGTATTAGAGGAAATGAAAAAGAAACATCTCTCAAATGCAATGATATGCTCCGAAGATGTGCAGCTTCAAAATAGGTTACAGCTTACTCTCCATCATATTGACCCATTGGAAGAAAATATTACACTTGAAAATCTCTTGGACGCGTGGCCGATCACGCCTAAGACGTCATATAATGTCATCTCGGTGTGCGCGGCTGCTACCAAGTTGATCGACAAGGAACTCCGAGGGCAAATCGCGGCTAAACTGATAGCTTCACCGCTAGCAGCCTGGCCATATATTGCGCTTGGAAAAATAATATTTCTTCCAAAGTGTCAATGGGTGTCAACAATTAAGGACACGAGACCAATCACCATATCCAATAATATTGTGATGGTCTATGAAAGAGCTCTGACAAGATACCTGGCTCGCCACTACGAGTCGCGTGGATTGTTGGGTGACCACATTCACGGGTTTCGTAGTGGTAGGGGAACTGTAAAAGCAGTCAGGGCGTTGCAGGTTGTTCTCACCAAACATACACGGCCGGCACTGCTGTATTCTCTTGACGTGTCTGCAGCCTTTGATAACATCACACTCGACTCAGTAATAGAAACGTTGAGAAGAGATGTTGTTCCACTGAACATTCTGCGTCGAGTGTGGGGAATTTTGGAGAGCAGAAGCTTCTATCTAGAAGACGACAACGGTCCCTTGTATAATCTATCCAAGGGTATTCCTCAAGGGTCCCCTTTATCGCCAATCCTTTATATGATTACAACAAGGGGAGTTTTGGATGGACATTTGGATAGAAACACCAGTGGTACTATCTATGCGGACGATATATCGCTGGTGTTTAAAAGAGATTCCTTGTCTGACAGGAGATTCGACGACAGAGTGAAATCTGTGGTGAATGGGATTGCTAGACGCCTGTCTAAGTTGGGTTTGTCGTGTAACCCAACGAAAAGCAATTTCATTCACTGCAGATTTCGCAAACCAGGACGCCATACTAAATTATTTATTGCTCTGCCGGGGATCGGTAGAGACAAATAAGGATACTGGGATCTGTCTTCGAATCCAGGCTGCACTGTTGATCAGACATGGCAAAATGTTTTAAATTAGTAAAAAATGGTATAAAGTTGTTCTGGCGTGCAAGACGCTTAAACGTCAGTTTGAGTAGGTGTATAGTAGTACTCAACGCGTTTGTGTTGAGTGGCCTATACTTCTACTCAAATAATCGTCCACCAGAACAATCTTATATATTTTTAACAAGGCTTCTAGAATTAATTAAAAAAGAATTAAATAATAATGAATATTTGAAAAACAAATTAATTAAAAAATATATAAAGTTTTATAATGTAAAAATAAAAAAGTTTGAATAATTTTAATTTTTTGAATGAATTTGACTTACTTTGTTTTTGCGTTTAATTTAAAATCTTATGTAAATTATTTGTTGTATCAAAAATGAAATAGAATTTTTTGTTTAAATTTGGTTTTATTTATTTATTTTTATCATTGTTTTTACAATCACAAATCCGAAAAGAAAAATAATTACGACAGTCAAAAGACAAATGCTTCCCGTAGATGGGTTTGCAGAAGAGCACATACAGGCGTAAAGATTTACTTTTCATAAATTTAACGTTCATTGTTAATCAATGTTTTTTTACTTTAATAAATTCTTACATTTTTTAAATATTATACGTTTTTATGATGCGAGCAGCAGCTTGCGAAATATAAAAATAAATTAATGTTTTATGATCCTGTCTCCAAATTCCAAATTAAATCTAAATCAATATCAATTAGTTTTAACTTCTATTAGTGCGGAATGTAGTTTGTTTCAACAGTGATGACAACGAAGTTAGCAGAATTGTAATTTTTGAAAAAATGGGTGAGTAGTTTAAAGAATAACGATGTTCTAAATATGTAGTACCTGAGTAACAGTTAAAGAAATGATCGAAATGGTACATCAATGGATATTCAGTGTCAGCAACATTGCCTTCTGTGATCAGTAATATCGTCTGATTGTCATCGTTGAAAATATTTTCACTTCAATAAATGATTATAAATTCACAATAAATATTTGTCTGACCGTACATGTTGGACATTTGATAATGTGCCGATATACTTATCAAAGTTTTCAGCAATTTGCTAAATTGAATATAAAATTGGCGAACGAGATTTATTAATTTATAATTTTCGAAATTTCAAACGACACTGGTCATCTGAGTATGAACACAGTGTTGTTTGCAATTCCCAAATAATGGATTTATAAACCTCGTTCACCAATTCCATATCAAATTCTTAAGTAACGCGAATTATATATTTCGACAGTTCAATCGCTATATTGAACGGGCATGTTCAGTTGATTAGTAGGTTTCCTAATAAATTCAACTGTTCATTTTGATATAATTGATACCACTTTTCTGTCGTAGCAATACATTTATCAAATGAAGGCAATTCCTGCTATTTTGTGCTCCCTATTATATTTTTGTTGATTTGTTACTTACCGTAGTTAAGCAAAATCAAAATTTAAATTAATTTTATAATTTGCCTTCTATTGTTTCGTTTACATCAGGATCGAACTATAATATCCAGAGTCACATTTATCATGACATCTTTTGTCTACACGACAAGCTATGACAACAATAATGATTTAAAGGCATCACTTAGTTTTGTATCTGTGAGATAGTGAGCAATTTGCGTAATAATTATTTATAATTATTAAATAATTATTAATTATTGATTGAACAGGACAGAGTAATTTCTTTTTACTAAAAATTGGTAATTTGATTAATTAAATTAGTAATTGACTTATTACTAGTTCTATTGGTAATTTCACTAATTTTTAATATAAAAAGAATTTATTTCACACTCTCTACTATTCAATCAAACATTAAAAAATATGGGTGAACAATCAATTTATAACACACGTATTAATAATTTCATATTTGGTAACGAAAATTTCCATCAGTGCCATCCATAATTTCCTTTAAAATTTATAAGATGTTAGATCTCGCTGCTATGTTGAGTCGATGAATAAGGGACGAACCCTGATAAAATTACAGTTACTCCTGATGATTTCTAATCGTTATTCTTATACATCGTCTGATATTTATTAGTCAATTCATAAAAATTGACTATTATTTTAAATTTCAATTTTTAATTCTTACTTGATATAAATATAAATTCTATAAAATCTTATATAATTATTTATTATTTATCTTTATTTTTATTTATATATCGTATAAGATACGTATACACAGTTATCTGATCTGATCTGTTCTACTGACAAGTTATAATTGATCTGTAGACTTCGTTTTACCGGTAATATAATCTCTGTCAGAAATACTGAAACGATGTATTCTTGATACGTCAATATTGCTTTTCTGCTTATTTTCAAATCAACATTGATGAATTTTATTTCTATTTCTATTTTATTTCTATTGGGAAGTGTAAATCAACAAAATATTATTAAAATATTAAATTTACAATATATAAATCAATAAACTATTATTAAAAATTTATTAAACCTATTTATCGGAAATTTTTCATGAATGGAAGATAAACAATATGCTTTGTATCAGAATAAAGTACACTAAATAATCAAATTTTATCCGAGGAATACGTCATTAGCGCGTATTTAGCCCCACTGCTCAATTGGATCGAGGATTAGGGGCCGAAATCTGATAACATAGCAATTCCTCCTGATGACTCTATTCCATCGTATGTTAGTTATTATCCAATTCATAAAAAATACTTATATTTTAAATTTTAATTTTTTATTGTAAATTGATATAAATATAAATTGTACAAAATCTTATATAATTATTTATCTTTATTTTTATTTATATATAATATAAAATACGTAGACTCAATTATCTAATCCGATTTATGTACACATTTAGTCAATACTTAATAATTTTGCGTATTTATCAATTATCATACTAAGCACAAACATTGTAACAATTAAATTTGATTAAATTGATTTAATTAATTCAATTTTTTAATTGAATTTAAAATTAAATTCAATTAATATTTCCAACTTTTCGATTTTTGTGTATAAATAATGTTTTTGTGAAGTAGACTGCAAAATATTTAATGTTTTATGCTTTGAAATTTATAAATAATTTAATACGTACTTTTTAAATGTAGTAGATACTGCATTTGAAAAGTATTCAAATTTGATTTAGTTACAAATTCATATTGAAAAATTACTTACTGTGTACTGCAGATTGCATTCAACGTTACTCCCGATATTAAATTGGTTAGTATCACCTTGCAATTCAGAACAGTGAAAAAGCACCTGCTTGTCCAAATTTTCGCACTTTATGTAACCAAAAGATCCTTTCATTACTTGAATTACCCCGTAAATTAATTTTGATTGTATTAATGCTTGTACATATTTGGCGTAAGAGGCATGTGTGAGTTTGTTTTTCACCAATATGAACCTAACCTGCGAACAGTTTATGAAGTCAATGAAATAATTAAATTTGTACAGTTGGATTACCGTTATCATATAAATTGAATTGATATCATAAATGTGTTATCTAAGTGACTTGTTCGCAGAAGTAAATGTATCAATACATTAAACTGTTCGATCGCTAATTGCTTGACCGTCAACTAATTGACCGTTCACTATTGATCGTTAACTATTCACCCTTTAACTCTTTAAACATTAACTGCTTGACCGTTAACTGTTTGACCGCTAACTGTTCACACGTAAACTGTTTGAACGTTAAATGTTTAAAGATTAACAGTTGAAACGTAAACTGTTTAAACGTAAACTGTTTAAACGTAAACTGTTTAAACGTAAACTGTTTAAACGTTAACTGTTTAAACGTAAACTGTTTAAACCTTAACTGTTTAAACGTCAAATGTTTAAACGTCAAACGTTTAAACGTTAACTGTTTAAACGTTAACTGTTTAAACCTTAACTGTTTAAACGTTAATGTTTAAACGTTAACTGTTTAATCGTAAACTGTTATAACGTAAACTGTTTAAACCTAAACTGTTTAAACATATACTGTTTAAACATCAGATGTTTAAACATTAACTGTTAAAACGTAAACTGTTTAAACATATACTGTTTAAACATTAAATGTAAACATTAACTGTTTAAACGTAAACTGTTTAAACATATACGTTTCAAACATATACTGTTTAAACATTAAATGTTTAAACATTAACTGTTTAAACGTAAACTGTTTAAACGTTAACTGTTTAAACCTTAACTGTTTAAACGTTAACTGTTTAAACCTTAACTGTTTAAACGTCAACTGTTTAAATTTTAACTGTTTAAACGTTAACTGTTTAAATGTTAACTGTTTAAACGTTAACTGTTTAAACTAAACTGTTTAAACGTAACCTGTTTAAACGTTAACTGTTTAAGCGTTAATTGTTTAAACGTTAACTAAAATAAACGTTAACTGTTTTGATAGTTCACTGTTTTAACAGTGCATATTTGAATCTAACTGTTTGAATGATAACTGTTTGGATGTTAACTGTTTGAACGTTAAATATTGAAACATTAGCTGTTTAAAGTTAAATATTGAAACATTAGCTGTTTGAGCGTTAAGTATTTTAACTAACTGTTTGGACGCTAACTGTTTTGAACGACAAATATTCTAATATTAACTGTTTGAAAGTCAACTGTTTAAACGTTAAATGCTTGATCGCTAACTGTTTGAACGTTAACAGTTTGAACGTTAATTGTTTGAGCGGCAACTGTTTGAACATAAACTGTTTGATTGCTAACTGTTTAACGTTAACTGTTTGGTCGTTAATTGTTTGATCGTTAACTGTTTGAACGTTAACTGTTTGGTCGTTAATTGTTTGATCGTTAACTGTTTGAACGTTAACTGTTTGACGTTAACTAATTAAGCGCAAACTGTTTGAAGGTTAACTGTTTGAACGTTAACTGTTTGATGGTTAACTCTCTGAACGTTAAATGTTTAAACGTCAACTGTTTGAACGTTAGCTGTTTGAACTTTAACTGTTTGAACGTTAACTGTTTAAACGTTAACTGTCTGAACGTCAGCTGTTTGAACATTTACTGTTTAAACGTTATGGTCTTCTAGCACATAATTAAAGTGATATCAAGCTTAAAACGTCGGAAATTCGCTATTTTATAAATTATTGTCTTATGGGTAAGTTTGTTATTTTCACATGTAAGAGTAAAAAATTGTATTTTTTGACTTTATTAAAATTGCGCTTTTAATAAACCGAAATGGCAATCAATTGTTAAAACAATCAAGTACAAATTACTTAATATTATTGTTGATTATATTAGCCTATTATTTACCTTGAGTCCGGTGGTCAACTGCTGGTCTTGAAGATCTATCTGTGATACATCGAATTGAACAAAAACGGTTTGAAATTTTGCTCTGTACGCGATGTGTCCTATATTAGATGTAAAGCTATTTGTCTAAAAGGATATAAAATAATATTAAATTATAGCTACCTATAGTATTATATACATAATATCTTCGACCAATTTACTGCAGAAAGTTTACTCATCATCAATGGATAATATGTTTTAAACGACGATTTATTTTGGCTTATAATATATAAAGCATAACCTCAACGATTTAATCTGGTCAGACCTATACACACATTTATTATTAAACCGATTAAATGCGACCTAGGCATGAATGTCTAATTTACAAAAACCAGCTCGCAAGACTATCAAGGCACATTACACAGTAAAATTTATTAGTTTGATGTTATGTTCCTCGCATCGTAAATATTAGGTGAATAAGTCTCTGCGAATCATGTTAGACTCATTTCAACACTTCACCAACTCTTACTTGACTGCAAATTTCGTTAAATTGTTTTTTTTTTCATTATTTACTAATTCACTTTGTGAAAGTTCTTTTTAGAGCACTAATTTTATTTATCGACAAAAAGAGCGTGGTAGTTGCATTATAGACATAAATAAAATTTCACTGTCCTTAATTTCAATATATTAATTTTACTTATTTATTGAACATGACAGAGTAAAATAAATTTGTTTTTTAAGCTTTTTGATTTATTGTAATTTATTCCTAATGCTGATAGCAGTCAACTATTGAAAATTCAATTAATTTTAAGCAACAAATTCATTTCATTATCTCCTGTTCATTCAGGAATTAAAGCATATGAGTAAACAATTTATTTATAACATGATATCTACTTACTAATCCATAACTCAATTATACGCCTATAAAACCCAGTCATTAGATTGTAATTTCTTACAAATAAGTGGTCTCTGATCTACACAAAATGTTTCCATTTGCTGAGAAATAGTCGTTCAATTTTTGCACTTATTTCCCATTATCCTCTGTAATCAGAAAATGTTGATGTTTCCAGAAAAAGCAATTATAACGTTATAATTGATAGAATAATTATAACATAATACTAGGTAAAATAATACTAGAATACTATGGAGCTTTTATGTGATTACCATAACTAACACTTAATAAAACTTACATCATTCGTACGGCTTTGGGGCAGTGAGTGAATGTATCCTTCCATAATATCACAAGAGGATTCAATATTGAATGAAGAGGGATTTAATTTTATTAAGTTGTGGGCAGTTAACTGTGAATTGCTTTTATTTATCATCGTTTGATACTCGACATAATCTAAACACAATATTTATAAAATACTACGAAATGCAGTATTCATTAATGTTCATAACGACGAAACTTATCTATATATTTCGTCTCGTTGATTGAAAAGAATATTAAATTGTATACCATTTTTACAGAACTTTCATAATAAGTAATGTTGAAAAGCAAAAAAGGAAGTTAAATTTCATTGGGATGTTTATAGAGCAAACAAGACAATGTCTTTAGAATGCATATATCGAGGCAAATTCCGCCTATAATGTACTAGTGATCATATATATCATGTTGTAAACGATACTCATACTATTTGCATCAATAAATCAAACATTCAACTTAAACTATAAATTATGTAAGATTTAATTCGCTTGTATCCATTTTTAAAAGACATCCTTATCACCATGCGCTAGGCTAGGGATAATGAAAATTTTTAACACCTGGTCAATTATATATCGTATATAAAAATAAACAAAAGTGAGTCACAACTTTACGTACTAAATCAATGAGAAACTTGTTGCTGCATCTTATCTGATATCATTAGAATTTAAGGTTTATAGGTTGCTGTTTTCAATTTGGTACTTGCAGCACTCACAATGGCTCCTAGACGATTTCCGGTACTTAATTTTATGAAATTAATATGTGAAAGAAAGTATTTACATGAATATGATAAGGAACCAAACAACGCCAGGAGAGCTAGTGCTAATTTTTTCATTGATTTAAAATTTTATTGTAAAGAATTGCATTATGTAAGAATTATGTTCTCAGCAATGACCTCAGTAGATTATGATTTTAACTCAATTTTCTGTAATTTATGTGATTCATGTCAAAAACTTGATAATTGCTTATTTTTGCACAAACATCGACATAGAACGACGTAGGCCACTAAAATAGGAATGGTGGGTCAGTTGGTGATCCGCGGGTCAGTGGTTCGTCATTCCTGCGCTATTCAAATCAATTTTGTTTAATTTTACACGTTCTCAGTTTATTCAAGAATGCTTATCAAACACTTATTGAGCCATTTACAAATTTGCTTTGTCATCTTGGATAATAACAAATTACTGAAAGAACTTTTGTGATGTACGGTAGTCGTAAGCTGTATATTAAAATTTCAAGTTCGTATCTTGATAAAAATAACTTGGTATCGGTTTTTGTGCAAATCAAAATTTTATAGTAGATCGGATATTCTTATATACCTCGTGTTTGAATTAAGATAAATGGAGAAAATTCGTTTCCAATCCGAATTATTTCCAATCCGACGGCACTACGGCACGTCATCTTCAGGGTCTATAAATAAAACACATTGGTAAAAGAAATTAGAAAGTGCAGAAAAACTAAAATACGCCCTACTGATTGTTCATCCATTGTCCATCTGTATTGATGGTGGCAAACACAAATTTCTAGCAACTAAGTTTAAACTAACCTTTAAGGTTATGTCTGCTTTATTGTTAGGGACTATGTAATCTTTAAAGGTATCAAGATACATAGCTTCGATAATGTTACGCTTTGTTTTGTTAGTTTCTCAGTGGTGTAATTAGGTTAATGTGCATTAAGTGGTTATTAACACCTATATGTTGATAAATGGCACAAGATGATGTATACTGTCCGTGTAATGCTCTCTTCATTATATATGAGTGTTCTTTGGCACGGATAGCTAACGGTCTTCCTGTTTGGCCCACATATATTTTCTTACACTGAAGGCATGGAAAATTGTAGCCAACACCGGTCGATTCGAATTCTGGTTTTAGTTTAAACATACTGGATATCCTAGATAGTAAACGAGTGAAGGGAAATATGTCATCTCTACATAGACCGAGATTGCTACACATTAAGGAATGTGCCTTGTGGTTGATGAATGGGACCTCGATGAACTTTTTCCCTTGAATTACAAATCGTTGTCTTTGATTATTTATGATGCGAAGGGCATGATGGAATGCGAGATTAATGATATTAGGTGGAAAGTCTGCTTGTTTTAGTAGAAAATAGATATAATTCAATTCATCCCGAAGTAAATGTTCATTTGAGCAAATACGGTGTGCTCGCAGGAATAGAGATCGTGCCTGTGACGTTTTCAATTTTACAGGTGAATGATATGACCAGCTAGTTACAATGTTAGGGATATCTTTCCTGTGCACTGTTGTACTGATTAGATTACCTAGCAATACCTTTACGTCCAAAAAACTAATGCAGTTGTTATCAGTGTGTTCAATACTCCAATTAATATCATTATCTTTAGAATTTAGGACTTCAATAATAAAATCGTCTGGAGGTAAATCAGAATCAAATGCCATAAATGCATCATCCACGTAACGCACGTAGAATCTTAGGCTGGGTAAGCGTTGGTAAATGTCACCCTCCCAATTTCGTAAATAAATCTCAGCCAACGCCGGTCCTAATGGAGATCCCATTGCGACCCCGTTAGATTGAACTTCATATTTTTGTTAAACACAAAATGGTTTTTGTTAGTGCAGAACGAGATGAGTTCTAACCATTCAGAAAAATCGAGTGTCCAGTTATGTTCCTTATTAGTCAGTAAATGACTAGCAACTGTTATTTTCTACTAAAATAAGCTGACTTTCCACCTGATATCATTAATCGCGCATTCCATCATGCCCTTCGCATCATAAATAATCAAAGACAACGATTTGTAATTCAAGGGAAAAAGTTCATCGAGGTCCCATTCATCAACCACAAGGCACATTCCTTAATGTGTAGCAATCTCGGTCTATGTAGAGATGACATATTTCCCTTCACTCGTTTACTATCTAGGATATCCAGTATGTTTAAACTAAAACCAGAATTCGAATCGACCGGTGTTGGCTACAATTTTCCATGCCTTCAGTGTAAGAAAATATATGTGGGCCAAACAGGAAGACCGTTAGCTATCCGTGCCAAAGAACACTCATATATAATGAAGAGAGCATTACACGGACAGTATACATCATCTTGTGCCATTTATCAACATATAGGTGTTAATAACCACTTAATGCACATTAACCTAATTACACCACTGAGAAACTAACAAAACAAAGCGTAACATTATCGAAGCTATGTATCTTGATACCTTTAAAGATTACATAGTCCCTAACAATAAAGCAGACATAACCTTAAAGGTTAGTTTAAACTTAGTTGCTAGAAATTTGTGTTTGCCACCATCAATACAGATGGACAATGGATGAACAATCAGTAGGGCGTATTTTAGTTTTTCTGCACTTTCTAATTTCTTTTACCAATGTGTTTTATTTCTAGACCCTGAAGATGACATGCCGTAGTGCCGTCGAAATATTGGATTTTTCTAATCAAATAAATATTCCTGTTTCATCACCTTCTTGTGAATATAAATGATTTGTTAGAATAACTATCATATTATAGGATGGTGATTCTTAGTTTTTTCTTTTAATATATTTAAGATTGTTAAATCAATAAAATCTTCCTATTTGAAAATAATTTTTTAATTTGTATAATACAAGAAGCTGTTTTTATTGAAGAATATAATTAAATAAATGTTTATTAATAAATACAAAATATTCGACTGAATTAAACGTCTTAATGCTTTTGACTAATGGCTAAATTCACTTAAAAATAGTTTTCATTGTTAATTATCTAATTATCCATAACCCTTACGTACGTTTTATTTTTATATTTTAAAAATTAAAACAGCAAAGCATTTCAAATCGAAGCTGCCTTGAATGCTGGCCATTAATGATAACATAAATTAATTATCAGGAACTGTCTAATTGATCATCATTAGTGAATAGAATTTCCTTTGTTATCTCACAGGTTTCTCGTTATTATTTTTAAATAAGACATGTACTATTTTTATACAAATTACTTAATTTGTTTTAATTTTTTTTAAAGTTAATTAATACTAAATCGAGTTTTATAATAACTGAAATAAGTTAGCTTCGGTAGTATGAGAACCGAAAGCAATATATTAACAAGACTGATAAGCTGATTTTTGTTTCCCAAAAACTTAGCGCAATAATTTGTAATTTATCAATAACAGCGGGGATATCTTCCATTATTAGTCAGATCAACTACTGAATCTATGTATTATTTGGAATTATTTAATAATAATGGTGATCATAGCTGATAATCTAAGTTCCACTTAATCAGCCTTAAATTATCTATACGACTACTGTGCTTGCAATGAGTTATGTGTAAACATAAATCAATCAATAGTCATGAAGTTCCGTCGAGGAGGTCCTCTCTGTAGCACTAGCATACTGTATCTTAACAAAGAAAAACTCGAATTTGTGTTTAATTACAAATACTTATGCATTCTATTGTCATCTCGCTGGTCGTTTACTTTTGAGTTCGAACTTAAATGCACAAAAGTCGTTCCATGACGTCTCAAGCTTTAAAACTTGACTCCTTATATTTCAACGGAGCGTGTAGTTTCTTCAAAATCATGCTATCGTCATTTGTGAGTTATGGGCTGGATGTGTACATAATCTAATTTAAAAAATCCCTTATCTTCCAATCGCTTGCTGGCTTGGAGGTTCTTAGTACAGGTTATCATGACAAATTCTGTAAAATTCACATACCCTGTCATGAACGATCCACCAATTGCATATGCAGCCACTGCCTCCAACACTGCGCTTCACTGCTACACGTGTTTTCATGCCCCTACCTACGCACGTTGAATCTTCATCAAATTAATAGACTAATAAACAGGTAATTATGATTTCATACGCACATCATCGCATCAAGCTTTACACTGCCATCAAATAGCCGCAATACAAACAAGGATCAAAATATTATGAATAGAATGGTCTACAGAAATTAGAAATATAATGGTCTTTATTCTCTTTATTCTTCAATTTTATTTTATGTACAATTCCTTGTTCTACTCATTTTTTGTTACACTGTAAAACTTTTAATTTTTAATTTTGGCCAAAACCCAAATAATAAGTGCTTTAATAAAATTCTCTGCATTATTAAATAATATTAACATAATTATTTTATTTGGAATATCGAATTTCAAAGTAAAGCCATATTATCGAAAGTTATAAATAATGCCTATGAGTCTAATAGGGTTCATTGTTGTTTGTTTTTAACCTACCTCCAATCGATATCAATTTAGGATCTTCTAATAAGGCCTTAACATTAAACAAGACCCGCTCGTTTCTAGAAATACATCGAATGATACCACATTGATCCTAAACAAAACTGCAAAATGTTATCTTATTTATTGTTAATATTTTCATATTTGGATAAGTACATTATATATTTAGCCTTGTGTATTTGTATACTTTTAATTTAAACCAATATATTGAAACAATATAAATTTAGTATCTACAAATAATCATCTCTTTTTTCTAATCTTATTATCTAAATTTAAATTTGAAATAACCTTTAAACTTTAATCTAAAAATAATCTTAAATTTTACATTTCAAAGCATAATCACCTTTAAAATACTCGATAATTAAATCAGCTAACTGAGTCTACGTATTTAATATAATTATAAAAAAAGCAAAACATAATAATGCTAAATCAAAATTTAATAATTAAATAATAAAATTCATAATTGTTTTTAGATTTTCTATAATTTAAATTAAGTTAAAATAAACAAAAATTGAAATTTTAAATAAACGTCATTTTTTATAAATTGACTAATAAATAACAGACGTCGTATCAGAGTAAGAATTAGAGGTAATCAGAAGGAACTGCTATGCTATCAGGTTTCGGCCCCAAACTACTCTACCCAACATAGCAGCGGGGCCAAATAATGCTAATGTTGTATTTCCTCTGATAAAACTATCTAGTATCTTATTCTAATACAAAGTATATTATTTATTATCCATCCATGAAAATTTGGCACTTAATAGTTTAAATTTATTCTTTATATTATTGTGTTGATTTATATATTTTACTATTTTCTGCTTGATGTTATTTTTATAGTAACCTAGTTTAAAATATGTATCTATTAAATTATTTAAATGATTTTGAAGAAAGCCAATATCATTACATATTGTTGCAATTCTTAAAATTTCATTATTTAATGTATTATATTTTATATTATATGGTATGCATGAATGCTCATGCAAAAATATGTTTTTTGTAAATTTAAATATGTCATCTTTACGATATAAATTAATAGTAGTTTTAGTTAATCTTAATTTAATGTTCATATCTAGATATACAACTTCTTTATCATCAATATTGGTTGCGTTAAAAATAAGGCTTTCTTGATAAATTTGTTCACTAATTGAATAAAAATTGTTAGAATTAAATACACATATATCATCAATATATCGGAACATATATTTCATATATTTATATAGTTTAGATTTAGTTTTTAAACAGTTATGAACAAATTCATATTCTATAAAGCTTAAAAACAAGTCAGCTATAATTGGGCTACTATTACCACCCATTGGAACACATTTTACTTGTCTAAATATAAATGTCTCTATTTTTAAATAATTTTGATTTATCAAAATATTTAAGGATTCTATTAATTCAATTTTATCCATATATTTATATTAACTTGATTGTTTAATTTTTGTTAGATATGCGTTATGGTTATTATAACATGTATATGTATATCTTTTTCCGAATATAAGATTAATTAATTTTTCTAACGCTTCTTTAATATCTACTAAATCTAGATTTGTATAAAGCGTACTAAAATCGTACGTATTTATATTCTGAAAATATATTCCTTTTTTCTGTTTTAAAAATTCTTTTGTAGAATTAATACTGAAATAGTGTTTTAAACCAGTATTAATTTCGATTACCCTACAATATTTTTGAAGTGTGCTTTAATTACTTTAAGTATTTTGTTCATATAAACAGAAAGTTGTTTTAATGTACATTTAAAAACACTACATATGAACCTAGGTTTTATTGGATTTTTATGTAATTTTGGATTCCAATATAATATAGGTATAGTTTTATTATCTGATTCAATTTTATTACCTTTTATCCATTATAGAACACTGACTTGTAATAATTGTTTCAAAACAAAAATCACTACATTCATATGTGGCATTTACATTTAAATCATTATAATTAACTTCTTTCATCAGTATATCATAATAAAGCTTTTTGCATATGAAGACAAAGTTATTACTAGCTTTATCAATAGTTGTTATTATATAGTTATGCTTTAATTTAGTAAGTTCTGTATACATATCTATATTAATTTTATATGTTTATTAATTTTATCTTTCCTTTTGTAATTGTTTGTTATTTTCACTTTATTTTTAATTTTATCAAATATATAATCTTTCCGAATGTTTATCTTTGATGCATTTAAGCTTTTACTGTTAATCAGCTTACCAAAGTAAGCATTTAAGCCATTATCTAATGAATTGCAAATTTTATTTTTGCCGTTGTTATTATTTAATCTATACTTATAACCTTTTTTCTCCATTTATTTAAATTTACAGAGAGAGCATTTATATGCGCGATGGATACAGAAACCGAATGATCTGTAAAATTTTAATTAGCGATTAATAAATAATTGTCGTTTACATAAGCCAATAATTTACAATGAAAACTCATTATTCCAAGCTCAACAGGTATATCGAGATATATTAGAAATATTTCATTTAAATTTATTTATCATGTAATTTAATTTTTTAGTATTAAAAGTAAATTTTAATACTCTCAATTTTATACTCAATCCTATTGCTAGCTGTTAGCAGCAACGTTTACAGCGAAAAATCTTTAACCATTCAGTGCATAAATTATTATTTCCTTATTTTTGTTAATTTACAATGATTTTGTATTAATATAATGAGGCTGAAATAAATAATAGGAATAAGTTTCTAATTATGTTTAATTCAAAGACAAATGGATAAAAATATAAACAGTGTATATGAAACTAACATACTATGCTAAAATGAATGCTTGCACCATACCAGCTCAGTGAATTGAAAAATTCAATATATATTTTTCTAAATTCGAAATCTGCCCTGCAACAGCCTTAAGCAGGGCAGCCCCTGTCAGATGCTGCTGGATGGCCCGTTGTAAGTTTAGTCTGAGTCAACTTAACTAGGTGGCGACACTGAAAAAGCAACGTTAAAAATTATGACTTAAAAGTTACATGTACTCAACCATATTGGAAAAATACGTAAGTAGTAATGATTTCAATTTTAGATCTTTTAAATGTAAAAGAAAAAATTGTATAGTTTGTGATGTTATAAATAATAATTGTATCGTAAGTAATATGACAAACAAATGTTTTTCATTAAATATTAATAATAATTGTAACTGCAATACCGCAGGTGTAGTGTATCTAATACAATGTACATGTGGATTGCAATATATAGGAAAAACATATCAAATGTTAAAAACTAGGTTTAGACAACACATATATAATATACAGCATAATAGTCAAACTATATTTCATAAACATATGAGATTAATAGGACATGTCGATTTTAGGACATATCTCCATGACGTCTTGGATTGCGTTTAACCAAATTATTATAATATAGTTGTTTATTATGTATTATACTACTTCTGCCAATTCCTTGTACCACGTCATTCAATCCTAATGGGTACATGGAATTAAGCGTTTTAATCCAAAAATCTTCTTTTTCTAATAGTTTTTGATTTAATATTGAAATGTTTTCTTCGATAATATGTTCTAAAATAAATAATTTACAGTTTTTAATATCATGTCCTATTAATCTCATATGTTTATGAAATATAGTTTGACTATTATGCTGTATATTATATATGTGTTGCCTAAACCTAGTTTTTAACATTTGATATGTTTTTCCTATATATTGCAATCCACATGTACATTGTATTAGATACACTACACCTGCGGTATTGCAGTTACAATTATTATTAATATTTAATGAAAAACATTTGTTTGTCGTATTACTTACGATACAATTATTATTTATAACATCACAAACTATACAATTTTTTCTGTTACATTTAAAAGATCTAAAATTGAAATCATTACTACTTACGTATTTTTCCAATATGGTTGAGTACATGTAACTTTTAAGTCATAATTTTTAACGTTGCTTTTTCAGTGTCGCCACCTAGTTAAGTTGACTCAGACTAAACTTACAACGGGCCATCCAGCAGCATCTGACAGGGGCTGCCCTGCTTAAGGCTGTTGCAGGGCAGATTTCGAATTTAGAAAAATATATATTGAATTTTTCAATTCACTGAGCTGGTATGGTGCAAGCATTCATTTTAGCATAGTATGTTAGTTTCATATACACTGTTTATATTTTTATCCATTTGTCTTTGAATTAAACATAATTAGAAACTTATTCCTATTATTTATTTCAGCCTCATTATATTAATACAAAATCATTGTAAATTAACAAAAATAAGGAAATAATAATTTATGCACTGAATGGTTAAAGATTTTTCGCTGTAAACGTTGCTGCTAACAGCTAGCAATAGGATTGAGTATAAAATTGAGAGTATTAAAATTTACTTTTAATACTAAAAAATTAAATTACATGATAAATAAATTTAAATGAAATATTTCTAATATATCTCGATATACCTGTTGAGCTTGGAATAATGAGTTTTCATTGTAAATTATTGGCTTATGTAAACGACAATTATTTATTAATCGCTAATTAAAATTTTACAGATCATTCGGTTTCTGTATCCATCGCGCATATAAATGCTCTCTCTGTAAATTTAAATAAATGGAGAAAAAAGGTTATAAGTATAGATTAAATAATAACAACGGCAAAAATAAAATTTGCAATTCATTAGATAATGGCTTAAATGCTTACTTTGGTAAGCTGATTAACAGTAAAAGCTTAAATGCATCAAAGATAAACATTCGGAAAGATTATATATTTGATAAAATTAAAAATAAAGTGAAAATAACAAACAATTACAAAAGGAAAGATAAAATTAATAAACATATAAAATTAATATAGATATGTATACAGAACTTACTAAATTAAAGCATAACTATATAATAACAACTATTGATAAAGCTAGTAATAACTTTGTCTTCATATGCAAAAAGCTTTATTATGATATACTGTTGAAAGAAGTTAATGATAATGATTTAAATGTATATGCAACATATGAATGTATTGAGATAAGTTTAGAAAAAATTATTACAAGTCACTGCTCTATAATGGATAAAAAGGGTATACAGGTTGAATATAATAATAAAGCCTTAAGTATGCTATATTGGAATCCAAGATTTCATAAATATCAAATAAAACTATAACTCCTATCTAATAAAAATTAACCCATCAAGTAGATATAAATATATGTATAAAATTAAATTAATTGAAGCCTTAAATAATTTGATAAATCAAGATAATTTAAAACTAGTGACATCCATATTTAGACAAATAAAAACTGTTCAATTATGAGGTAATATTAGCTCAATTATAGCTGACTTATTTTTAAGCTTTATAGAATATGAATTTGTTCATAACTGTGTAAAAACTAAATCTACACTATATAATGATATGAAACATGTTTTAATATATTGTTGATACATGCGTATTAACCTCTAATAATTTTTTATCCAATAGGTAAGCAAATTTATCCAAGTAGCCTTATTCTTAATAAAACCAATATTGATGATAACGAAGGTATAAATCTAGATATAGATATAGTAATATACAAAAAGTAATATACAGAAGTAATTACTTTATATAGTAACATATAAAGTGATGTACATTAATGGATATCTACACCACTGGAGCAGCCACCCTAGTGTATGTAACGTTGAATCGCGATGCAGACGTTCGAATCCGATCAACACCAGTGTACGGAGAAAGCAGGTTATAAGGGTCGAAACGTGAAATGTAGGTCTGGATCATCAGCTGATGATACCCACCCAGGCTGATTAGTAGAGTTCTGCTGTATCAAAAATAGGAACTATACCTCTGAGGATAATGTCTTGTCACAATCAGAAGAATATCTAGATATGAACATTAAATTAACATCAACTTAAACTACTATTAATTTATATCGTAAAAATGACATTTTAAATTTACACGAAACATTTTTGCGTGATCATTCATGCATACCATATAATATAAAATATAATTCATTAAATAATGAAATTTTAAGAATTGCAACAATATGTAATGATATTGGCTTTCTTCAAAATCATTTAATAAATACATATTTTAAACTAGGTTACTAAAAAATAAAATCAAACAGAGCATCGTAAAATAAATAAATTAAAAATAATATTATTAAAATTACATGTCTACTCTTAAGCGGGGATAATTTTATGGATGAATAATAAATAATATACTTTGTATTAGAATAAGATACACTAGATAATCAATTTTCACCAGAGGAAATACATTATTAGCATGTATTTGGCCTCGCTGTTCTGCTTGATCTAATAATAGGGACCGAAACCTGATAACATAGTAGTTCATCTTGATTATCTCTATTTCTTACTCTGATACATCGTATGTTATTTATTAGTCAATTCATCAAAGTTAATTTTTATTTTCAATTTTAATCAAAAATTAAAAATTAAATTTTATTTAAAAATTTCATTTTAATTTTAAATTGAATTTATCTTTATATAAAAACAAATAAATAATATCTTATATAATTATTTATTATTTATCTTTATTTTTAATTTATGTATAATAAAAAATGTAGACTCAGTCAGCTGATCTAATTGATAATGGTAAAATGCCTGTAAAGTATCCGATCCACAGTTATTTGCCCTATATCGTGCTTATTCGTTTTACTTTAAACGTCGATAATAAAGAAGATGGATTGATTAGTCAGCAAAGTAGTTCATTATTAACAGGATAAATAATGAATACTTACAGTAATTACCCGCAATATCTAACAAGTTCGTCATTCGAACCAACAAATGTTCGAATATACAAATCTTCGAAAAATGATCTTGATGAATGAAATAAATTATGAAAATAGACTAAATCAACTTTTATTAATACAACACAACTTGATAGAACATGTGAAGCCTATTAAATTATAAAGCTTAAAAACGATACACTAACCACAAATTGCTCGACAATGCCCACTTCTCTCTTTTTTACTTGAACTTTCATACTTGTAAGACTCCACTCCGTATATTTTTCAATTAAAGATAATATTGTTGCTTAGCCTCAAGCAAAATTAAATTTTATATACAGTACAAGTCATATATACCACTGATAATGTGCTTCTTTTATTGCGTTTGATTATAACTAAAATCAAATTTAGAACTAATTGGGTTTAATCAAATTAAATTGTAAGCTCAAATTACAAATTAAGATCAGTCTTTAGAATACGGGTATATATTGAATGCATAGTATATCTTTTATGAAATTATGTATGTGATAGATTATTCATATTTTAACATTATTAAGATAATAATTTGTTAATAATCATCTTGTAATTCCTTACAAATCCTTCTTTCTCGTCGTCACTACCATTATGGCTTCTCTTCGTCTACCTTAGCTTGGTTCTCTTCGGGTCTCTCCGATCGATCATTTTCTTCCATTCTAATTAAATGTGCTCTCCTTTATCTTCTCTCTCTTGTGGTGTACCTCAAGGTTTAGTACTTGGCCTTATTCTCTTAACGCTTTTTCTTAGAGGTTTATCTTTTATAACTAATAAATTCTGCTTCAGAGTAATGCAGTACGCTGATGATATACTACTTTATTCTCACTCATCTCCTAATTCCCTAAGCCAACTTTTCATATCCTCGTCGAATGTCTTCGTGCTCTATCATAGTAACTAATTTCTTTGCGCATGTCCCTCAATCCTACCAAATCTAAAGTGTTATGGATTTTACCCCTTCCGTTTTTATATATCATCCTTCTCTGTATCTTCAGACCAAAATTATCCCTGCTGTAGACAAACTAATATTTATAGTTGTTCATTTCGACAATAATATGCATCTCGATCCCTTCATTCGTGATAAAACTAGATCTTCAAATATTCTTCTCTTGATATTCGTCTCTCCAGAAATTATATAGATTTTACTTCATATAAATCTCCTATCCCCTTCCTTCTTTTTCTCTCTCGTATTGATTACTGTCTTAGCCTTCTCGTCTTCTCTTTAAAATCATCACTTAAACCTCTTCAGCGCCTCATTAACACTGCTTTGCGCATCATATTTCGACTTCGTAAATACTATCATATCTCCTCCTATTTATCAAAACTTGGATGGCTAAGTATTGAGCATCGCATTCGTTTTCATATGCTGTCTAACTTATCGCATAATAAATTGTAATTATCCTTCTTATCTCTATGCCAAATCTAAGTGAATCTCGCTCTCTTTCTACTCACCTACGTTCTCCGCTTCTCTTCTGCTACACGTACTTCTTCACTCAACCAACTTCGGCCGTCGATCTCTACATATCGCTGCTCCTCTATTTTGGAATTACCTACCTGATCACATGCGGGCTTCATCCTCACTCCCTTTTTCAAAAAACAACTACGTTTAATGCTTCTAAACGAGTAGCTATTGTTTAAATCTGTTTCGATTTTGTGAGCTTGTAAGCACATTATCTGTGTGCATTTGCCACATTAAAAAAACTTTCCTTATTACAAGCTACGGACCCGAAAAATGTTGATTTCCTTGCTTGATATTATCTACGAAGGTCGGATTCATGTCACAACTGTATACCATAACGAATTTCTTCGTAAAAGCTGCCTTTACAAATTAAAAACTTTATAGAATATGAATTTATATTTTTAGGATATTAATTCTATTTTTATTTTTATTTATTTTATGAATTTTATTTTATTTTTAGAGTATGAATTCTAAAAGATTGTTAAAGGTGGATCGAAGAAAGAAAGAAAATTTATTTGATATTTCGCTAACCTCTGATATCCCATCTTCAGGAAATTACAATGTTTTTCTAAAATGTACATGCTTATATAAAAAGTTCAGAACGATCGCCGCTATTTTCTTTAAGCAGGTGCTGCGAATATTAGCGATAACCAACTGTTTTCACTATTGTTTAAATTTTTGAAACGATTTCGGCAACTTTTGAATGTACACAAAACCAAATAAAAAAGGATGATTCAAAATAGTTTAGAAACAAAACAAAAATAATTACCATAATATTTTTATTCAAAATAAATAGTTTGAAAAAATTAGAAAAATATAAAAATAATAATTAAAAGTATTAGACAAATTAAATAAAGTATAAAAATAAAATAGAAAAGATTATTTGAACAAAATAATTGTTTGCACCATATTTACAAAATATTTAAAGTTACGTCAGGTTTATTATTCGGAATAATAATATTGGAGTTTTTATGAATGTAATAAGCCTCAAGAATTTTTATATTTAAACAATTGGTTTATTTTGCTAAAACAACAGTATTATTATAATCAATATTATGATCTAAATTAAAACTATGATCTACAATAGCGCTACTTGGGCCCTTTTTGAGTGTGTATTTGTGTTGTTTAATCTAGTCGCTAATGGTTGGCCTATTTGACCCACATATATTTTATCGTATTCTAAACAAGAAATTTTATAAACAACTCCATCATTATCATGTTTGAATTTCTTTTTCAAAATGTTGTGTAACTTCGGTATTTTACTATTATACAAAACAATATTTGAAGAATTTAATGTTTTATTGTTTGAAACAAATCTTTTGAAATTAATATTCCAAAAATTATTTGTTGAATGGTAATCCTATGTATTTCGTTTCTCATTCTGGTTCAAAAACAACTTGTTTATCTTTTATGGTACTTTTGTAGTAAACCTTTTTAATTGCCCATGATGGAAAACCGTTTTTATCTAATAGAATTCTAATTATCTTATTATTTGTTTCAAGCTCATTTATATCGGAAACAATCATCTACCTTCGTAGATAAACGGATGATTTTAAAATATCATTTGATCTTCTACTAACGACGACATCTAAAAATGTTTATCTATAATCTAATTCTAATTCGATTGTCCTATAGAATATAGGACATTATATACAAATATTCAGTATAAAAATATTTTACTGATTTTTTTGCCATGTAGATTAGTCGATTATACATTTGCTATTTGTGATAACACAATTGATGTACAGGACATATTAAGAGCAATAAATTGTTTTGATGAAAATATTCAGTGGACAATAGAATTAGAATTAGATTATAGATTATCATTTTTAGATGTCGTCGTTGGTAGAACATCAAATGATATTTTAAAAACATCCGATTATTATAAAAATTTAAATAATTTAAATTTTGTTTCGCGGAATACCAATGTCCCAACATCTTAGGAAATAACTGCTGTCAATTCTTTGTTTTTACGAAGATATCTGATTGTTTCAGATAAATGAGCTTGAAACAAATAATAAAATAATTAGAATTCTATTAGATAAAAACGGTTTTGCATCATGGGCAATTAACAAGGCTTTCTACAAAAGTACCATAAAGGATAAACAAGTTGTTTTTGGACCAGAATGAGAAAAGAAATACATAGGATTACCATTCAACAAATAATTTTTGGAATATTAATTTCAAAAGATTTGTTTCAAACAATAAAACATTAAATTCTTCAAATATTGTTTTGTATAATAGTAAAATACCGAAGTTACACAACATTTTGAAAAAGAAATTCAGACATGATAATGATGGAGTTGTTTATAAAATTTCTTGTTTAGAATACGATAAAATATATGTGGGTCAAATAGGCCAACCATTAGATACTAGATTAAAAACAACACAAATACACACTCAAAAAGGGTCTAAGTAGCGCTATTGTAGACCATAGTTTAAATTTAGATCAAAACGATTCTTTTATTCAAATAATCTTTTCTATATTTGTTTTTATACTTTTATTTAATTTTTCTAATAATTTTAATTATTATTTTTATATTTTTTCAAACTATTTATTTTGAATGAAAATATTATGGTAATTATTTTTGTTTTGCTTCTAAACTATTTTGAATCACCTTTCTTATTGCGTTTTGTGTACATTCATAAGTTGCCGAAATCGTTTCAAAAATTTAAACAATAGTGAAAACAGTTGTTTATCGCTAAAAAAGCAGCACCTGCTTAAAGAAAATTGCGGCGATCGTTTTGAACTTTTTATATAAGCATGTACATTTTAGAAAAACATTGTAATTTTCTGAAGATACTAACAGAGGTTAGCAAAATAGCGAAATGTAAAATAAAATTTTCCTTCTTTCTTTGATCCAGCTCCAATAATTCTTTATAAATAATGGATCATTATCAACTATTTAAAATATGAATTCTATTTATAGAATATGTATTTGTCCATAACTGGATATGTTTCGATAAATATATGTTTCGATAAATTTATGATATGTGTATTTAATTCTAATAATTTTTATTCAATTAGTGAACAAATTTATCCAGAAAGCCTTATTCTTAACAAAACCAATATTAATGATAAAGAAGGTGTATATCTAGATATGAACATTAAATTAACATTGACTAAAACTACTATTAATTTATATCGTAAAGATGACATATTTAAATTTACAAGAAACATATTTTTGCATGAGCATTCATGCATACCATATAATATAAAATATAATACATTAAATAATGAAATTTTAAGAATTGCAACAATTTGTAATGATATTGGCTTTCTTCAAAATCATTTAAATAATTTAATAGATACATATTTTAAACTCGGTTACTATAAAAATAACATCAAGCAGAAAATAGTAAAATATATATATCAACAGAATATTTTTCAAAATACGTTAAAACTCTTAAGCGGGAAATTTTTATGGATGGTAAAAAATAAATATACTTTGTATTGGAATAAGCTACCAGATAATCGAATTACATCAAAGGAAATACGTCATTAACATGCATTTGGTTCCGCTACTATGTTGGGTCAAGGAATAGGGGCCTAAACATGATAGCATATCAGTTCTTCATGATGACCTCTAATCCTTATTCTGATGCAGTGTCTGTCATTTATTAGTCAATTCATAAAAGTTGACTCTTATTTTAAATTTCAATTTTTTATTTTAACTTGATATAAATTACAAAAAATCTTATAAATTTTAAATAAAATTTTAAATTTAAATTTTAAATTTTATAATCTTAAATTTTGATTTAACGTTGTTATCTTTTTATATTATTTATTTTTTAATTTTATAATTATATTTAATACGTAGATTCAGTTAGCTAATTTGATTTCTTTTCTTCTTTTTAGAAGCTTTCATAAATTGGTTTTTATTATTTTTTACATAAATGATGTATTACGATAATATTTTTTGGTATTAGTAAAATTCCAAAATATCATTGTTAAATCAATAAACTAATTTAATGTCAGCCAAAATAACGAATACTACCAATATACAACGACTTTTAAACAAATAAAATGAGTTTTTAAAATCTACTAAAGTTTTGCTAACGTATTTTACTCACAAATTTTATTGAATAATGGCAAGATTGAGAATTAGCATTTTCCAGCGTATCATATAATTTTGAAATTAGGGTAATTTTCATAGATTTATTTTTTATTTTTTTGTGTGCAATAACTAAATGGATTGTAAATTGAAAATCCTAAGAATAAAAATAATTTTTATATAAAATGACTTAAAGCGTTTCTGTAAAGTTCATTAATTCATTATTTAGATGCGTTTAATTATCAAATTATTTAAAAATATTTAGAATAAATTATTGCGATATTAATATCACACCATTCGTTGAAACACCATTACTTTCAAATTCAAACTTGAAATATCAAATGTATTTATATATTTTAAAGTTTAATGGTAAAATTTTCAGATCAGTATAAAAAGTAGTTTTAATTTGCACTTATAGTTTATATTTTAAAATTAACTGTTTTTGTTGAATATATTTAAAATCTATTAAATATTTTAAATTTATTTAAAATCTATATATTGTTTATATTAATTACATTTGAAAATTTTTTGTTTATACTAAATTCTATGAATTAAAGGAGTAAGCAGATTATGTTTTCCAAAAATCAATTATAATCACACATTTTCAACGGCAATTGCTGTTATATTCAGATGATGCTTTAAACTATTTACTACGCCCATATATATAACAGAGTAACTCTTTTTGAGGCGAATAGATCAAAGTTGACAAAAACAATGGTAATGTAAAAAAAACAACACAATTGAAACTCAAAGATTTGAAAGAGAGTCGAGGATGTCGGTCCACATTATTGTTGAAAGATGAAAAGGCATCCGCCGACAGAACATTGTTGTTAAAAGCAATATTTCGGTTTCTAAGCTAAACCATTTTTAAGGTAATTGTAAGTAGTTTAAATCAAGAATTTTTTAAAAAATTCTTGATTAAAACTATTTACAATAATTTTGTTGAGATATTTCCGGACCTCTTCGACTAACTTGTATTTTAGCTGGCTACATAATAGCTTCAGCTATCAGGTCGCATTACGACAGAAAGCATGCTGTCCAGACAACTCCACAGGGCTACTCATCAGTCGACGTCCCTGTATCATCGTTGTTTCGCCCCTCAGTATGCACTATATTGACGATAAACATAGTGGTCCACCATCAGATTAAAATGATTCATTGAAATCGCCTTGTTGGTAGTCGGTTGAATTTCATTTTGTTGAGATATTTCCGCAAATATCTCAACAATATGAAATTCAACCGACTACCAACAAGACGATTTCAATGCATTATTTACAATTACCTTAAAAATTGCTTTGCTTGGAAACCCAAATATTGGTTTTAACAACAATGTTCTGTCGGTGGATGCCTTTTCTTCTTTCAACAAAACTCAAAGAGTTGCAACAGTTTAAAAAATAAAATCGCAGAGCCAACAACTACCTAATTCATCGCTTACCATCCCACCTTCCATTGTGCAACAACTAATCCATGCGAAATACTTTACCGATTGACAAGAGCTACCTGCTTAAGCCCTCTAGAGTAGAACAATCCAAATAATTCATGACTACCTCGCATGATTTACTTAGCGGATAGATTCACTGTTTCGCAGTAGATTTCATTTTGAGGCAATCAGCGTTGCCCTTTTCTAAGCGTCTATTAACCTTTCCACAGGGTAAGTAATGTGCGATTGACCAATTTCAATAGTCACCTTACTCATCAAGTAACCACAATACTTTCGACTACCTATTAAAATCACATATTTAATATCACTCTAACCAAACTCAAGCCCTTGTCAAGATGTTTCACCTTACAAGCATATTTGGTTCCTTCAAACAAACTCAGAAGAATAAATGCTAACAAACACGTTATCATTTTTAATTATCCAAGGATAGAACGAATATTGCTCGTTTTAGCCCCTAGCAGTCTTCATTCTGGGAGATATTCAAGAAGGATAAATTTGTTTATTGGAAGCAGAACCATTCTAGCTGAATTGGAGACTAAGGTTTTGACATAAGTTTAACGGATTTTTTCGACCTCCACAATTATAGAGCAATTTTCTCGTCACAAACCGTCCCCACTTGTTTTGGCTTCAGGAGTAGGTAACCTAGCCGTTACTGACATCCTGAATTAGTGAAGCTTCACACCAAGCTCTCTATAGACCATTCGATCAGGTCTTCTAGATTCTATCCGCTTTTGATAGATAACCAGAGAAAGGAGATCACCATTTATATGTTGCTAGCACACCCATCAGGTATTGCAGGTATGAATATAACACGTAGGATGTTTAAGTGTAACTTACGCAGTGCATCATTAGATGCAGCGGCATATAAATCGAGTGTCATGGATTGTTGTTGACTGCCATTATTACTCCTGATTCTTTGCCAGTTGTGTGTTTTGAAATCATCGGCATATTTTGTTATAAAAGAAAATTCTTTGATGAGCAAAAACACTAAAAATTAAACTCGTTCATTTGCAACATTAAAAGATAATATTCTACGAAATTCCTAAAGATTTGCTTTTTCAATCTCGATTCAAAAATCCTTAATATCCATCTATGAAAAAGCACTTGCCAATAAGATACGAGATAATCTGGCCAGGCGGAATTTAGTCCCACCTAATTTTCATAGGTATGACAAGGGGCTCTCACTTCATTCAGCAGCTGGCGAAGTGTATCAGGTTTGTCAAGAACACAGTGTACAGCTTGCTGCAGCTCTTTTTCTTGACTTTCCTGCAACCCACATCTCTATTCCTTTTATTATATCATCACTCACGTTACTTAAGGTACTTGAGAGGGTGGTTAACAGGGTGAAGATACTGTTGTATACTAACTGGCTTAACTACAAAGACGACCATGATGAGCTCCAGTTCTACCAAATCACAGGTATTTTACAAGGTTCCCATATATCTCCAATTTTTTACCTAGCTACCGCCATAATTCTTTATAAACCTCTCTTACGCGAAGGCAGCTGAAATGATGCTGTCCCTAAAATCAGTCAATTCTTTACAATTCTTTACAAGCCTTTTACCTTCATCCAATTTATTTCTTAATCTATCTAAGACGAGTGTGTTGAGATGATGGCAATCTCTACATTTTCGCCATTCTGTCAAACCAACCCCATTTCGATCACATATCAAGTACACTATCACAGTGGACTGGACTGCCGGATTCGACTTTATTAAATTCAAGAATGTTCCGAAGAGAGCAAGATGGGCATTGAAATGAGCCCAACTCTAGTATTAAAATAGAGGGTGCAAGTGTGTCTTTAATGTACTTAAGGCATCTCTAGTCTCCTATTTTCAAGAGTACGACCTCTGATCGAATACCTAGATTTCTTGAGCACTTCACATTGAGACTACCGACCATCGTGCGTTGCGTTTGAGACCTCTAGTAAACATCACCTCGATAGTATTTGAAAATAGTATGCAATCCGTATTTTTAAAGCAACTCTATTTAAGTATATAAAAACACTGATTTTTTGAACCTCTGCGAACACTAAAACGCGTTACTCAACTGAAAATAAGCTGTTCAACTTGTTTTGTTATTCTTCCGAAGAACAACAAAAATATTTAACAAATTTTTCAAATCAGATTATGAATACTGCGGTGGTGCGTTTTCGAAAGTTTAAAAATTCGTGATATTTTTATCTATCTTAAGTGAGTTTCTTTAAATATCACTAATACCCGTTAACAACTAAGTATATATATGCTAATACAAATTATATTATTAATTATATCTTAGTTTTATTCTTAATTAAATAAAAATATACCAATTCGATATTATAAATATATTAATTATAATATAAGTATTTTTATTATTAAATTCTTATTTAATTTAATAATTAATTTATTATA